>JAQGBJ010004490.1:0-10151 GCA_034698345.1 Sphaeridia pumilis | reverse complement strand
TCTTCTAATGGCTTTTTGAAACCAAATCTTTTGATGATTGTCAATCCTCATAGAACCTAAACTGCCATTTGACAGGTTGAATATTTTAGACTCAACCATTAATGCGACAAAATCCAGCAAAAATTTTCCACGTAGATTATAAAATACCTGAAAAAGCTGTTTTCAAAAATGATTTTTCGCGAATCAAGTTACACTTGATCCTTCCTGAGAAAAAGCCATAAGAAGATTTTAAGATATTTTAAAATTGCCTTCATAATAGCACTTGTTTTTAAACATTGAATGTTATTAGCTGCAAGGCTTTAGCCTTAGAAGAAGCTCAAGATGCCAGAAATTCTGGCCCAGAATTAATGTGTCTGATAACGGCAACTTGGAGCGTTCCGGAAGTCGCAAAGCAAGAAGGCAATGATACTAAAAGATAAGCCTGTGGTTTTAAAGAGGTGTTTGAAATAAATGCCTACGACTTTGAGCTTGAGTTTTAAGGCGCGCAGCGGTGGCGCCACTGTCGCTAGAGTTTGGTCGTTACCTTTTATGGGCTTTGTTGTTGTTTCACCTTGTTTTCTCGGTGACACAAATCCTTGAAATACTAAACGTGAAATCGGGTTAGGCTTTGAGGCGATCTCCAACTACAACCTGATTTACAATGACACATTTGTCCGACCCTTTTGCCCAAAGTAGTAGCTGCCATTTCATAAAAGCAAACAGGAATCCATAACAACAGGGACAATTTCGCCATGTTGACAAACGCCAGCGAGTGATTTACTAGAAAGCTTTTTCCTGAGGCGTATTTCCTCGTTCGTAGTTCGTAGATCCAACCAATTCACTCACTTGAACCTCTTTGAAGTTATGGACAGCAGTTACTCAGGTTTAGGTTTCGTTGGCCATTTCCAAAAGCGTCGAAGCAATTCCGCAATATGTTTGTTGGAGAATTCTCAAGAGCTTGGTTTTGTAGGTAACCAACAAAAACCAAGAGAAGAAGAAGAAAGTGCGAAAAGATATGTTTTTGCTGACCAAGAATTGTTATTGGTGGGGAAAGGTTCATGTTATTATTGGCTGACAGGCAGGGGTCCAAGCAAAAGTGCTATCAAAAACCCAACGTGTTTTACTGCGGAAGTACTTTAGAAAAGTGGGTCTGGCGAGAATGGTTTGGGGTTTGTGCGCTTATATATACTTAAGAGAGTGTGAGGTCGGTTTGTGGTTTTGGCGGGAAAGGGGGAATTTCAAAAAAGGTGCCTTCTAAAAACCGAGCAGTGTGATACAAGAGAAAGTTGAAGTTTCGGCGGCAATTTTAAATGAGCCCGAAGCTCTGTGTCATAGAGTGAAAGTGCCGCGCGCCCCCTGGCAGAAAAGCCTTACGCAACTACGCAAAAGCCATAGAGTAAAATTGAGCGGGAGGAGGAGGAGGCGGGCGGGAAGAGGAAGCAGTAGATCAAATTGCCTTGGGCGCGCTTTATATTTATGTGCAAACATAAACAGAGTGAAAGCTGAGTGAGAACTAATGGGAGAAAGGTTCAGGTTTCAGGTTCAGCTTTGCCTTTGTTGACACGTGTTTCTAATTTCGCAAATGTGGAATTCTGTTCATAATCTAAGCCTGCTGGTGACGCAATCAAAATTTATACCTAAACGGCATCAAAGTCTGACATAATTTAAAAGCGCGGGAAAATTCAAAATTCCCGCCAAAATCCCCCCCCCCGCAATTCTTGTTGACCCCCCCCCTCTATCCTACCTGACTCCTTCGTGCAATATATATTTCTGTACCATCCAACATCTCCAGCTGCTCCCTCTCTCACGACTTCTAAAATACCAAACGCTGCTGACTGAGTGAGAACCTGAGCCTGAAAATGCCCTCTAAGAAACATGTCTCTATACTAGAATCCGGGCATTTCGGGTCGAATTCTCGTCAGTCATCATCATCATCATGTCGCTATGATATCTATGGGGAAATACCCTGAGAAAATACGCTTTCCCCCTTACAAAAAGCCTATGTTTCCCATTCGAACGATGCGAACATCAGGTGAAAGCCATGGAAAGCAAAATGTGATTGAGAACTCGGCCAACGTACAACAAGTAGAAGAATCACAAAAGGATTTCCAACAAAAGCCCTGTTCGGACGTCATGATCACACGAACGCTGCTGAACAGCGCTTTTCCAGCGTTTCCCAGATCCGCCCAAAGGGCGCTCCTGCTTGATCCAAGCAAACATGTGATTTGTCCATAAAGATTTTGTGCCCGAAATTGAAAATCTGTTTGAACAAGACGAAGAAAATGTGGTCGTGGAAGGAGAGGACAGGAAATTGAGACTCTTGCAAAGTTATATGGAGAAAAACATGAAGAAAGCGGAATTGATCCCGCCTTGTTGTCATATCTCCAGTCGGCCGTGAGATGAGTTTCTAAAGTCATTGAAATCTCAAGGGACGCGTGCGGGCGGGAAACTTGAACTGCGGAAGATGAACAAAGTTGCAAATTTTAATATAACTTTTGACTTCGGTGGTGGCTGCTGCTGGCTGACCGAGTTGAGGAGTTGAAGCCCATCAAGTTTATAACGGCCAAAGTTGTACTCGATGGCAAAAGTTAATGAGTAGGGAAATAATGTCTTACGGATAAACAAATAAAGTTTTGTTGCGGAGGAGATTATCTCTTCTTATGGTTCCTGCTTGTTTCCAAGGATATCTAGGCTGCCCGGTGGGAATTTTCAAAGATAAGAAGGGCACGGGAAAAAGAGATGAGAATAAACCGGTGTCAACCACAGTAACTGAGTGGCGGAGTGTAATTAGAAATGTAAACGTGTAGTTTCCGAAAAACGGGAAATTTCTAGAAACTTTGTATAGTTTTACAACGGAACGAAAAACACGTATTATTTTACGTTGTATTTACTTTTAAAATCTAAAAACAAAACTTGTAAACTTTTGGAAGAAACAAAAGCAACAAATTAGGCTCAAATCTGGTTTAGAGAATCTTATTTTGGGAAACTACAACTTTAGTACAAAAGTAAACGGAAGAAGCGGCGCGCTCTAAAGTTCAGTGAGGCTGAAATAAAAGTTTGTGGACATACAATGGGAAATTATGTAAGTTTTTGCTATGGTGTTGTAGTAAATTATTAGGTGGGGGAAAACAAAACCTAACCTAAACCAAACCTAACCTGAAAACTAACCTAATATTTGGAGCACGTGGAAAGAACAGAAGAAGACTTTGAAACTTGTGAAAAAGAAGGAAGTGAACCGTAATCAAGTCGTTGTTAACGGGTTATTTACCGACACACGAGCCAAACTTTGGCAGTACAGTCAATCATGTTTATAGCGGGAGCGGTGACAGTTAAGCATGCTAGGCGGGAGCGCGGGGAGCGCGGGAGATTCAAAATCAATGGTTTTTCTCAGTTTGAAATTTTGGCGGGAAAACTAAATTTACCTTTGTTTCTTTCATTGCAGATTGCGCGGGAATAACGTGCCCACCCATTACGAAATGCCCTCAGGACAGCCACCGACCACCCAAGGTCCACTTCCAAGAACCTGAGGACTCCAAGTGGGATTGCTGCCCAAGTCTCCCGGATTGTGTCTGTGACCCAGAAATTCTATGCCCGAAACCCAATTGCCCGGACGGGTGGACCGAGAAGGTTGTGGTGAATGCTACAAGTGAGCCGGGACGGTGTTGCCCGGTTGTCGAGTGCAGTATCAAGCATTTTGGTAATTTAAAATTCAAAAATATCTTGGCGCCAAAAATGCGCGTTGTAGTTCAAGGACAGCTGTAGATCTATCATTTGATAATTTTGATGTATTATTTTAAGAACCGCCCGCCAAAATAAGATGCGAATCTTATTTGTTTTTACGTGGGACTTGGTAAAACAGCTTGATTTGTTTTTGCAAGATTCGCCCACGCATTCACTTATCACTTGTTCCTTGTTGAAAAGAAAACATTATTCCGCCGAGGAGGTACATGGCTTATTTGCAATGCAAATTCCCATAAGAAGTAGGCTGTTCTGGGTTACTACGAGGAAGCTTAAACAACTAAACAGGCTATTTACGTTGGATCCAAAATAATATGCTACCTAGATCACCGCGCTTTATTATTAATTCAGGTACACGTAAATAATCAGCTGTGTTACGTGATTTATGACGGCTTTCCATATTATTAACATGAGGAAATAACACGATCATCTCATCTTTATGTTTATCCGTGTCTCATAAAATCATATTCAGATAATCATGTTAGCAAGTAAATGCGTCGTCAATAAAGCGCGCACAGGTGTATAAGTATATTGCCGTGCATGACCGCGAATAATTTGATCGAAGCGCGCATGCGCACACGAATATTTATAATAATGCCTTGTAGTGATTGATGCGTGCGTGCTATTCCACGCACACCTGTATTTTCATCCTTCCGAGTTTTATGAAATATGGCTTATCCTAAAAGCGCCAATTTTGAAATACGAAGATAGGCGTAACTAATACAAAAGACATTTAATTTTCATTTTGTACAGGGCAATCAGTATTTTTAAAACTGAAAAAAATCTCAAAGTCATTTTGATCTTGAAACTTGCAAGTCCAAGTCTCTTAAGAAAAACTAATCGGATGATATTAGCCGTAACAAAATGGCAGTGGCCTAGACCTATAACGCTATCAAATAGCAGATCAACTCTTTCTCCCCTAAACGCTAATCTAACAAGTTCCTAACGATGCATCGGATACCTGAACGTGAAGGCCATAGAAGATACCATCGCCAAAACCAAGCTAGAAACTTGGCTCTATTTCAAGCTAGCAGACGCTTCCGCGCGCTTCATTCCATAAGAATGCATACGAAATATGCCCAAAGCTTCTTACGCTTCTACGCTCGGCTGAACCGCTAATGATTTGATCAACTTTGAGAAATGAGCTCCTCAGAGGATTTCTTTTTTGCCGGGTCGCTTGTTGCGCTTATGACTGGAACTAACCTACAAAGTCGTCGTCGTCTCTAGAAATCCTTGGAATTCCATTCCAATTTCTTCCTGCATTTTTCAACTTTCTTCTCAGAGGCTCAGCGGCTCTACTAAAAACGCAAATGACACGGCATTCGTTACTGTCAAAAAAGGCATCGATTGGCGAAATGCGCTTCTTGTTATGCTACCAAATACATGTGATTTTCGCGCCCATGTTTTACAGACTGCTAATAGCCCGCGCATTTTCAAATTCGAACAAGCCATTCGAGGAGGCCATTAGTTAAACGAGACTTGAATGAATGCAGCATGCGTTTTCTCCACGTGGCCATTTGTATGCAGATAAAGACATTAGACGAATACTAGATTCCTTAGATTCAACGTTGTGGACGCTGCTGCAACGAAAAACCAAGAAGCTTTTGCTTTTCTTGCATATATTTTTCTGAGACTGTCTGCGGTTTCGGTACGACAATTCCAATTTCCCTCGCAACGCACTCCAATTTACAAACGTCAGTGCGTAAGCTTCTTTGGCCGGGCCAAAGCCTTTTTAGTAGTGCATTTCCTCCGCGGGCACTTTGAAATCCCCGCCAAAATTTATGTACCCGCAGACCATAAAAGAGAGTAGCGGATTTAGCTTTTAGTTGAACGAGAAAATCGAGACAATCAATAGTGGCGAGAAATGTAAGAAGAGGAAAAGAGATAACGGTAATTGTGATGAAGAGAAAGGAGTGAAAGCATATATTAAGAGAGAGAGCTGAGAGAAAGCCATTGATAACGCCATTTTCTCTCTATGGCTTTTAGCGCGCGGAGAAGCGGCACTGGCTTTTATAGGAAATTATAAATAGCTGAGGCTGCAAGAGTATAAGGGCTAACGACCATAAGAGAAAATATAACTCGATGGTTCCAAGAGAAATAATTGTCATAAATTTAATTATCAGCTGACAGGTGCAAGGCAATAATAAATGATTTAGGAGCGACAATTAAATGGCGTATAAATCGTGGCCGAGATGAGGTGCCACAATACAACATTAATGTGGGCACGTGCGTGCATAGTATGGAGCAAACGGCCATGTTTTTGGGGGGAATTTCAAAAGGCTTTTGTGGCGGGAAAAGGCAGTAATGTATCAAGTCATTTATCATCGGGGCAGGTAAATCAAGTGTGTGTGTGTATACGGAATATGGAAAGTGTCTACGAGGGGGCGATGAGCCATTGATAAAAATTAAATTTCCGGTATTGATTCAAAGTTGCTTTAAAAAGAGTTTACAGGTCATAGAGAACATGGTGAATATCCGAAGAGCCATAGAGTTTAACTTGGTTGAAAACGCACGTAAAAAGTCATAGAGTTTAATGCTGGTGAAAGTTGAAACGCACGAAAAAGATGCGTCCCACCAATACGAGTCATAGAGTTTAAAGCAGGTGAAGACGATTAAAGTGACCATGGAGATGAGTGATGGTGAAAGTTGAAGATGCGCAAAAAAGATGCTCCCCGCATGAACAGTCATAGAGTTTAATACCATCAAAAGTTTACGCGCGAGGGGCTAAGTGTCTTCCGAGGCTACAGGCGGGAAAGACAAAAATTAAAAAAAAAAACTTTCTGTTTTTCTTTGCAGAAGAAGAACACGTTTGCATCTACGCCGGCAAAAAACACAAACGCGGCGAAACATGGCGCCATTCCGAAGAATGCGCCGAATGTACTTGTTCGCCAGATGGAGTCGTGACCTGTCAGCACCTCAAATGTCAGAACCAGGCGCTTCACGCTGACTGCAGCGCTGTCAGCGCAGCTGACAGCTCCAAGGATTCCTGCTGTCCAGTTTGTTCCGGTAAGTTCAAGTCAAAAATTTCTACACTTTTCCTATTTTTCATTCTTGTCAAAGATACACAAGAAAATGTCGTCACCAACAAAAAGTTGTGGTACAAACGTCAAGAATTTTCTCTTTAAGAGGCTCCTCGAGCCAGGCTCTGGAGCCCAGAAAAATGACACGGACATATGATTACGTGTACGTCTTCTTCTAGAATTCTGAATTCCTACATGACAAACTTGTCTGTCTGTATGCGACAAAACACAGACTGGACAGACAGGCCAGAAAGGAAAGCTCGTCTCCGTCTCTCCTCATGCATGATGATATTTCCAGTAGAGAAAATACGCCTGTCAAATTTTGTCAGCAGAAACAGGAAACGCTGTTGACTGGACGCCAGTCACATGACAGAGCAGGTTGCGGTCAACGCGTTCCAAAAGTGACAGCTCCCGCCAGGTGGCGCTCCAATCGCGCGCGTTAGCCATCATCTCTTCCGTTGGGTCAGCACATCTGCTTGTGCGGTCTGCCTCAAATGGCAAAACTTTGGCCAAAAAGATGCAGCAGCAGACTTGTAATTTTGCTGGAGAAAACGTAACCAAAATGTAGACATTTGCATCACTTCTCCAGAATATTTTCCTGGAGAGAGTCCACATTGACTTTTGAAATATAGAACACGTCTTTAAGCATACTAAACGGTGGAGAAATTTCTTGAATCCAGCACACACAACTCCACCACTTTCCTACTTTTCCCCACGCATTTTATTGTTATTACTCTTCTATGCACGTCCTGGAGAATTCTGGAACCTGGAGAAGACTCCCCTCTTCTGTATCAATCCCAAGACGTCCAAAATTTCTTATACTGCATTGCATACATGGCGTCACATGTTGAAAGACGTGGTTGGTTCCTTGGTGGCAGATGGTGAAAGCTGTCGCTGGATAAACTTTTTCCTGGAGAAGAGAAAGCACCGCATTTCCATGCCGAATTTCTCCAGTCTTCTTATCCTTTGAATCTAAATAATAGAGGAAACGACTTGTTCTTTATCCTAATAATATCCGATTTTGCTTATGGTTTGGCTGGAAGTCACCGCAGAAAACTCTATCCTCCAGAGGGCGCGCGCGACGCATTAAATCTAGTTCACTAGAGCAACGCGAGACATCCTTGCATGCCGCCAATAATCAAAAAAATCAAGGGCGGGAAGCGGAACTCCGCTTCACTTCTCAAGGCCCAGCTAATGAGCTTTCTTGTTGTGTGTGTGACAATTAACAACTTTCTCTTTCCCTCTTGTATTTTTCTCTTGTTTACAAACAAAGAAAATAATAACACGTGATTTCTCTTGTTGTTGATTACAGGTTGCGTGACGAGTTCAGGGAAAGTTTACAACAACTCGGAATTTTGGCAAGAGGACGACTGCACTGTATGCGTTTGCGAGGCGGGCCGTGTAAAATGCCACGCTTCAATGTGCCAAGTCGAGTGTGAAAATCCGATTCACCTTCCTGGAGAATGCTGCCCCAAGTGTGAACAAGGTGAAATATACACAAGTATTGTTTTGCCTTCAATACCAAGGATATCTAGAAAGACTTCTTTTGTCACCAGCAACAGTTTCCGGCCAACGTGTATAGGGGATTATAACAAAGGCAATTATAATCATCCATCAAGGAAAAGTCGGTACTTGAATAGCGCGTAGTTCAAAAAAGGAATTTGCGAGGTTAAAAAAATAACAAAGAAAAATTCGAATCAAGATGGATCCTCCTGGCGGTGGATTTCGACAGTTTCAGCTTCAGTCTCCAAGGAGAATGGATTTTTTTTGGCAAAGTGGCGAAACTGTCGACAAGAACACAAGGTTAATATTTGATGGAATTTTGTGTGGAAAGTGTAAAAAAGAACATGTTCTCGGTGGATTTTATAGAGCTTTTCCTCATAGTGACAGTTAGTTTTGGGCCAAAACTTACGAGAGAAAAGTTATTTCTCCTCCGCTTGACAAGGGGCAAAAAAAACGACAAAGTTTATATAGAACAGTGGATGAAATTCGGGTTACGACCGTCGTAGTTTTGGGTGTAAAAAGCGTCGTTTATGGTTTCCCTTGTTTTTGGCTGAACAGATTGGGAAGAGTGTCAAAATTTACGATCTTTGGGCTCTAGACTTGGTTTTGGGCGCGAAATACACGGTTTATAAAAATAATATATAGCGAAATAACCCAGTGCTAAAAGAAGCGGGATTTAATGGCTTTTGCTGACCAAGTGTGAATCAGAGATAAAAAGAGCACGCAATTACAGTTTTTCATGGCCAAATGCCAATTGAGCGTTTAAAAAAATAATTTACGTTTCCGTATTATTTTCAGATCAAATCCGTTCTGACTGCCCAAAAATCGACTGCAGCGCCACTAGCGGCGGAGACTCTGATTGCGAATTCGGCTACCTCGTGGACGCTTCCGGCTGTCCCAGCTGCCAGTGTAACAAGTGTCCGAGGCTCGCATCTTTTTGCTCGTTGGATTGTCCATGGGGCTATGTTGAGGACGGAAATGGGTGTTCGATTTGCTCTTGTCGAAGTTACGACCACGAAGAACCGGAAAAATCGTTGTCGCCAAAGGTCAGCCAAAACGCTTCCGGTAAAAAGGATACCAATTTCAGCGTCACTTCAGCTACTGGACGCTGCGGAGAGCGCCCAGAGGGCGCTCTTTGGTCAGACGGCTGCCGAACGTGCATCTGCAAAGAAGGCCGCGAAATGTGTTCCTTAATCAGCTGCCGGGCCCCCGAATGCGAACACACTGTTTTTTACCCAGGCGACTGCTGTCCCAGGTGTCCGGGTAAGAAGAGATTTATTGGATGATTTAAAACGCAAAATTCTTGTATGCATTCGTACGACGTTTCGCCTGTGTGGCGCACTCATGCAAAGTATTCTTGGAGGAGGAAAAGCTAATTTAACGGTAGGAGGAGTGGAGGTTGTCAAGTGTTTTCAACGGAAATTGCAACTTTCCCGCCGTCGTATTTATCATCTCTTTTGAAAGTCATAGAGTTTTTTGCGCGCGGTGAAAGTAATATTTTGGTTACACAAGGAGTTGAAAATTCATGTGGAAAAACAGGCCTTCTTGTTCAAATATTCATTTCGAGCCGTAGAGGAAACTAACACTTTTCCTAATTGAGTTCCACACGCATAACTTGTCAAAGCGGCCAAAGGGACAAAGAAGCTGTTCTGAAGAGCCATTTTCCCATGTAATGTGACACTTGAATTTGCGTTACGATCGTCTCTGTTCCAAGGATATCTGTTGAAATTTTGGCTCTCTTCGGCTGTCGGCAACAGCCAAAACTTGCGTCTTCTCTCCGGTTTTTCCTCTCACAAACTCCAAAACTTGGCCCATAGTAATTATCCTTATTATGTCCGTTTAAAACTTTTTTTCTCAATACGTGCTCAACTGGAATGACTCCAAGGCTTTTCCTTTACAAGTTTTCTTTCA
>JAQGBJ010004489.1:0-10152 GCA_034698345.1 Sphaeridia pumilis | reverse complement strand
AGAAAGCCTTAAACAACCGTGCGAACCAGCTCAACCCAAATCATGCTGGTAGTGGTCCTGGACGTCCAGCTGGATACCGAGGTGCTGGAACTGCAGCGGACTTGAACAATCATGCGAATCAGCTAAATCCCAATAACCCTGTCTTCCACTCAGGCCGAGCTGGAAACGCCGTAGTGAAGGCTGATCCTCCGGTTGGAACATTGATCGACGTTTAAGCTCATATTTACCTTACTGGACAAGCAAGCTTATAGGCTTGTGCTCAACAAGTTCCTATTCTTAAGATATAAGAACATATATTCATACGTTAAGGCAAGTCCGATATTCTGAAGCTTGCGATCTATCATAGGCTTAAAATATGATTTCTTTTGTTAATTTTAGCCCTCAAGAAATAAATATATAACTGAAGTGCCAACTCTAGTTTCCTGTTCAAGAACCAATCTTTACAGTGTAGAGCTGAGTACACCTTGTTAGTGACCATTCTTCTCGTTCAACCTATCAACCTTAAACATTATTTCATTCTGTAGGCCAAACCTCACATGTTTTGATGCGGAGCTCCAAACCAGTTTTTTGCCCAAAGAAGATGTTTTTTTGTTACTGTATTTGCACCACTCCAGTGTATAATTGTACTGAGAGAACCTGATTTGCTCACTGGTTCTTCTGGTGAATTCGCAACATTTCGTACATTTGCCATTTTGTTTACTCGTAGCAGGTGCAAAGAGTCTTCCGTACTCGGGATCCTACAACTTGAATTAGGTTTTGAACTGTGAACAAATGGACTCAAATAGCCGTTGAATATGGAGAAAAAGGACCAGATTATCGGTATTCTCCTGCTACTGTGTAAGTCACCTATACATGTACTTCTTAAATTCAAGCTTTGTGCTAACCTAAATATCCATTACACTTCCCACTTCCCAGGTCTTCAGACGACGCTAACAAATAGCTCCTGCCGCTTCTCCCAGTTCAGATGCTCTTCAGGCACTTGTCTGGAAACCGAAAAGCTCTGCAACGGCATCGAAGACTGTCCAGAAGGCGAGGACGAGCGGGGAAATGGGCAGTATGACTGCGACAAAGATTCCTTGAGCGATGATTGCACGTAAGCAAATTTATGCAACAAGCTTTCAGATCTTTGATACTTTTGTTTTCAAAAACGTCTCGCTGATTCCCACAGTGGCGACACCTTCAGATGCCGTTTTGGAGGATGCATCCCCAACTCACTTCGTTGCAATGGCGTTCCAGATTGCTGGGGAGGCACTGACGAAGCCTCTGATTTCTGCGGTGCATCAAAGCCAAACCGAGCCAAAATCCCGATCACAAAATCAACCACACAGCGTACAACTACGGAATTCACCTACACGTATCCGCCATTCAGGCCCTCGTCGACTACAGGCTTTTCCTACCCACCTTACAATCCAGATTCAACTTCAGCTCAGCCATCATCAACAGCAAGACCAACTTCAGCAGCTTACAGCTATCCGCCGTACAAAGCGTCGACTACAACAGGATATACTTATCCACCGTACAATCCCACTTCAACACAACCTTCAGCAGGACCAACTTCGTCAGTATACACCTATCCGCCATTCAATCGTGACTCAACAACATCAGCACCTGCAGCAGCACCTGTTAAGAGACCTCCACTTCCTCCAGTACTTCCTCCAATTCCTCCAAGGCAGAAAGCAACCTCTACAACTCCAAGACCTACGCTCAAGCCGCCCAAGAGTGGATGTCTTCCAATTGAGCTGGAAGCTGGGCAGGCGGTTAACTGTTTCGTGCCAAGGATTGCTGAAGAGATAGAATGCGATGTTGTCTATGCTCCTGAAGGCACTTCAGCTGAAATCAAGTAAGAGAGTGGCGGATGATGTTCTTAACACTTTAACCTTAATGTGAACTAAAACTTCATATCGTCTTTACAGTTGTCAACGTTACTGGCTGCCACCTGAGACAGGCCCTAACAGGATTACCCGGGAATGCATCAACAACACCTGGACGGGTTCCAGCTCCCGCTTGAGATGTACGCTGGATTGTGGAATCGGTGGAACTGCTCCAGCGCCTCTGGTAGCCGGTGGCAAGCCATCAGAACCTGGGAAATGGCCTTGGCATGCTGGATTGTACGAGAAGGATGGTTCCAAAATCAGCCATATCTGTGGAGCTACTTTGATTACACCGGAAGCTGTTCTGACAGGTGATCATCTAAACATGAAGTTGAAACTGTATTAGATCTCATGATCTGTTAGATCTCGTTCATGACTCTTGAACTTCATTGCAGCTGCTCATTGCGTCACATTTCCGTCTACTAATACCAAGAAAGAAGCTGAGAATCTCAGAATTTACCTTGGCAAGTACTATCGAACTCACAACCGCAATGACGATTATGTCCAGCCAAGAAGAGTCCGGGCTGTCCATGTTCATAAGAGTTACAACTATCCAACCTTGGATAACGATATTGCCATTTTGCATTTGGAACGGGTAAGAATGATCTCTTTTTGGTCTGTGCATTTTGCTGAATCTTGAAATTATAATAACTGTAATCACTATATTTCTGATTCAGACTGCCAATATAACGGATTTTGTTCGACCAGTTTGCGTGCCGGATGAAGACGAGCATGAAGTTTCCGTTGGAGAGCATGGAACGGCAAGTTAAAGAATCCAATGATTTTCTTTACTTCTTTGTTGTAAACTTGAGGGATTTCACGATGTTTTTGATACAGCTCGCCGGTTGGGGAAGTATTGGGGACAAGGTGTACCCTGAACAGCTTCAGGAAGCAAAACTCACTGTTCAGTCCACCTTGTCGTGTAAGAAGAACCATGTGGTTTTGGCAAAGTTAGTCAGGGACACGACATTCTGTGCTGGAACGCCCAACGGTATTGTCATTTTTCAGTAGTCATGAGTTTAACAATTAAGTTTCGTAACGTTCGAATGCTTTCTGTAGGAACTTCGGCTTGCGATGGTGACAGTGGAGGAGGCTTGGTAATCCCCGTTGGGACCAAGTATTTCGTCCAAGGCGTGAGTCTCTATCTTGAAAGCTGAAAGCTGATTCAGTCAGAATCTAACGTGATTACATTTTCCTACTTTAGGTCGTTAGCGGCGGTGTTCCTAAGGCAGGCGGCAGTGGGTGTGATCCAAACTATTTTGCTGCGTTTACAAAGGTTCTGAAATATCGTCGCTGGATCGACAAGACGCTAGATAGAATACAATACGATATTTTTCAACAAAAAATGAATCGGCATTAAATGCACTAATTTCTTGTCTTTAATGCCGTATTAATCAAGCTACATCGTATGATGGTCCGACAGAATCATAAGGTATTTGTACATTCATTGATGGTTAATACATAATGAACGAAAGGAAAAGTTATGGTATATCATTGGTGTCAAATCTGTGACTTGAGGCTATAAAGTAAGTCTAAATAATAAGCTTGAGCATTATATATTTTGAAGAAAATCCTAACGTTCATGAAGGTTAGCTGATGAAAAAACTGAACACGATGACTACACTTGAGTCGTGTTGGTAAAAACACAATGCACTAAAGCTGTACTGTATACACGTACTGTACTATTGCATAAATGTGAGATTTTTGAGAACTTGTACGCTTGACCTAACCCTATTGCAAAGCTTGCATGTAAACACTTATCGTACTCTATCTAGTCATTCTGGACCCTCAAATAATTAACCTATTTTCTAGGCCTGCTAGTAAGTATCAGTACCAGAAGATTATACACTAGATTGTACAAGTGTATGCACAGTACTATTGATGAATTAGCTCAATAACCGCCTAGTAGCAGCCACTTGATCAAGACCTGTTGTAGTTGAATCCAGGAGTGCCATCAGGTCCACGTGGATGACGAATGATACGGTCAGACTCGGTCTTATGGACAGGGAAATCTCTTGTTGGTTCAGGATTGGAAGTCTTGATCTTTTCTTTGATTTTCCTAGTTTTCTTGGCCAAAGCTGAGTTTTGACTGGCAGCTTCTCCGTTGGCTTTCTTGGTGGTATCCTTCACGAATCCCTCTTCACCCTTCATAGCTTCTGCCACCTTCAATTTCAACAGTTCTGCGGGCGACATAGCTGGAGCAGCAGACTCTGCTTGTACTTGAGCTTCTTCAGCCTCAAACTTGACGTCACCGAGGATCCTCATTCTGGCCTCGGCGTATTCTTGTTCTCTCTGCAATTCACATAAAATATTCATCGTCAAATTACCAATCTGACAAAATTAGTCTCTTTGTCATCTTCAGCGTGTTTCTAACCTGTTCTAACGTTTTAGAAGATTTGTTTCCAGTCTTTCCAGATTGATGCTTATGGTGATGACCATGCGAGCGTGGCTGATGATTGTTGTTGTGCTTCGGACGAGACAATATCTTAACTTTCGGTTCGGGCGACACGTATTGAGTTCGTAAGCTTTCTTCTCTAGTACTATCTAACACTACTGGATCGTAGCTACCATTTACACCGTTTGAACCTGAAAAGGAGGAAAATCAAAGTTTAATTAATGTCACATTCACCGCTGGGACAAGTTTAGCACACGTCATCATTATCAAATTATTCGACCAACCTATATGCTCTTGGTTAGATCCACTGTTCACCTTCAGTCTTTGCAGTTGTTTCTCTAGAAGCTGCAGAAATAAAACATCATCATAGTCAAGTACTTTATCTTATCATATGCAGCTGGACAAAAGGTCATAGCAGCGTCATGTAATCTGACCAAGTACATCTAGATTTGTAACTTACATCAGCATTTCCATCTAATTCCTCCCAAGTGCCGCATATACTAGCTTGCTCGACGCCAGCAGTTGTTGCCAGCGCCATGGTTCGATCCGATTGCTCTTAAAAGTCTTCAAATTCCGTCAAGATATCTACCCTTGCTCAATTCCTTCTCGACCCCTGTGAAACATCAAAACAAACTTGATTACAGCTAAACAATACTGTTGATTAAACGCATTTGGTTGTAAAAGAAGTTTATTTCCGTATGTAGAGTTCGCGGCTCATTTTCTATTCGTAATCTAACCGTAACCGGAATGACCTACTTACAAGCCGTTTCAAGCAACAAGATATCTAACTCAAATGCAAGAGCAGATTATTCTTCAATTACTGTCAAAATGTAATATACCGAAATCCGCCCTTCAAAGTGATGCATTCCCAACCAACCAAAGACTATAACTAGAAAATCGTTCAACTTTTGATTCCAAAATTATCGTAACTTGTGACCAACTTCAAAAATTCTATGTCTCCGACTTTTCGGACAAGTCGATAGAGTGGTTTATGGTAGCTAGTCGATGATACGTTATCTTTGTTCAAAAAAAAACAGCTCAAGTTAATGAACATAACGGTATTTTCTTACCTTCAAAATTTCGAACACTGTTTTTCAAATGCAACAGCTGACTTTTCGTCCGACGAAACAGCAGTCTGCGGAACCAAACTACGACTCTCAGGCTCACTTGTAGCGTTTATCAGTGAATATTGAAGATAAATTAAGAATTTCACAGTCAAAAATTAATTAACGATCAATTCAGACGAGTTTTCGTTGTTACTCAAAAGTCTGATTCACCTTTGCACTTTCATGGCAATGCATAATGAACGGAGAAAAATTCCTTCCTGAGCAAATTGCAAAGGCTAAAACCTCTCACCGTCGCTGGAGTTGATTTCGTCGCGATAATCAAAAGTGCAGTAGACGGACATGCGCGTCGGTAAGGAAATTATGTCCACGTGTTTACATTTTGAAGCTTCAAACGCAACATTTTGATTTGAAGGAGAGGACCCTCAAGCACTTTAACGAAGTTCAAGCTGGTTGAGCTCGGTAATTGAGATTACGTTATAGGCATTCGTATTCTCAGCAACTAGAGTTCCTTGATGTACGCCCTGAACCGGCGAATATTTTGCTTGGTAAAAGTAAGTACTCAAGTTGTGAACTTCTGCATTACCACCTGGTATCATAAAATGTAATCTAGATTCATTAAAGTATTTGTTTTTTACTCTTTTCAGCATCATCCTCGATATCGATTAGTGAACATGGAGTTCAAAGCGGACTTTGGTATTGGTGGACTTGAAATCAACTCCAGTGAAGATAAGTCCAAGACCACGAAGACAGATTCTGAAGATATGAATCGGAAGATGGGTTCAAAACAGACAGGAGCAAAGACTTGTGTCAAAGTTGATCCCAGTGTATGGGAAAGTCTAATAGAGAAGACCGGTAGAAAGAAATCGCCGTATCCTGATTTTAGGGCACTACGAAATAGACCTTTGACAGATGCCAGTGCTGTCTTTCATCACAACGCTTGGTAAGATCAAACATCAAATACAATCTGGAAAAGCCAAAAAGAGTTCAGGTTGAGCACTGTAACCGATTTCAATGTTATTGTAGGGATGACATTGAATGGGACGATGAAATGCATAACAAAGCTAAAGAAGCTGTAGAAAAGAACTCCAAGGTTAAAGTTAGCGAGAAAATGAAACACACTTTGGAAGAGGAAGCTAACGAATTTTGGAACAAGTTCTATCAACAACATCAAAACAAGTGAGTTTTCGACGTGCATCGATTGAACTAAATTGTTTTTGCAACTGTGAATTCAAGGTCGCCTTTCGCAACTTATAGGTTCTTCAAAGATAGAAACTGGCTGTTTGCCGAATTCCCAGAACTTGAAGGGCCATTTGGATGCAGTGTGTCGGCTGAAGAATACGCCCAAGGAATAGCAGAGAAGAGAAGTAACGAGTCATTTCCTGGAGAAAAGTCCAAGTTCAGATTATTGGAAGTTGGTTGTGGTGCTGGAAATACAGTTTTCCCTTTATTGACAATGAATAACAACCCCGAAGCGTATTTGTATGCCTGTGATTTTTCAAAGACTGCTGTGGATATCGTAAAGAATCATGAGAAATTCTCTGGTGACCGGTGAGCTAATTAAAACCGAACCACTAAATACTAAACCTTTGAGTCTTCGGATTTAAAACACGTCTATTTCGTTTGCAGGTGCACCCCATTTGTACTAGACATCACTGATGAAAACGCTGAAACTCCGTTCCCTCCAGGATCGCTAGATGCTATCATACTAATCTTTGTCATGTCTGCAATAAGTCCTGAAAAGTAAGTTGTATTACTCCATTATCTGCAGTTGAGGCAAACCAGGTTTTGAACAATGCATATGATTTCAGGTTCACCAAAGCAGTTCAAAATCTCTACAAATTCTTGAAACCCGGGGGCTTGGTGCTATTCAGAGACTACGGAAGATACGACCTTGCTCAACTTCGTTTTAAGGAAGGCAGATGCATCGACGACAATTTCTACCGGAGAGGAGATGGGACTAGAGTTTACTTTTTTACCACAGGTAAATTTGATCTCACCCGAAGGAACCTATTCAAGAAACAACATTAGCGTAAACTAACCTGAACTTGCTTTTCTCTACAGAGGAAGTACAAGATCTCTTCGAAAGCCATGGATTCAACAAAGTAGCTATTACCGTAGATAAGAGGTTGCAAGTTAATCGGGGGAAGCAACTCAAGATGTACCGTGTATGGATCTTGGCAAAGTTTAGTAAACCGTCGTAACCCTCGAATATCTTCTGCTTTAAGCCTATATTCAAGTGCTACCCCTGTGGTTGAGCTTCTACAAGTCTGACTAGTTTCTCTGATGTTTCCATTTCGGCCTACCTGTCTGTATTCATGTAAAAATCTGACTGCAACCTACAAAATGAGTGCTACTGATGGAACACAATCTTTACATTTTAGAAATGCTTTTTTATTACTTCAAAAATATATACAAACATAGGTATAATCGAATAATAGAAACATTTCGAACAAAATTTAGAAACGATATGATACGATACATTCAGACAAGTCACTTCAGAAATCAGACAGTACGCCTTTAACAAGCAGCGAAACTTCCCGGAAGGACCCTTTACTTCTTGCCGCTTCCTCCACCGCCCCCACGGGAACCTTGGAAGGCCGAATTGTTGGGATTCATCTGATTGGAGTGGTTGTCGAGGTCCGCCTTGCCACCAGCACCTCCGTATCCAGCGTCATGTCCAGGTCCAGTATCCTCGTGGTTCGGATTCATCTGGTTTGCCCGATTGTCCACAGCTGCCTGGTCCCTTCCCTGGCCTTGTCCTTGTCCTGCAATCAACAGAAAAACACACTATCGTTACAAATCTTGCCTTCAGTTAAACATCAATCAACTCCACAGAAATTTTGTAACAAGATTTCAAAATAATCGAAATCGTTGTCCAGACTCACCTTGTTGTGGATTCTCCATTGTAACTTCTTCAACAGTATCTCCGAATTCCCTCAGGTCAATTGACTTTTCAAACTTCAAGCTTTCAGAACTTTTCAAACAAGTGTATCGCTTTCAACTCTCAAACGTTCTATGAATCCTCCGTCGCTTTCTCCGTCCGCTTTTATACCTACCGGCCAGACAAAGAAGCTGGCTGTCATCTACGCAGCGGAAAGCACCGGCTGTATGTCATGTACCAGCAACGCAAAAACGCAATGCAATAACGAAAATGAATCGATTTTACGGTACATAACACAAGTTCAGTAGCGTTTCAAATTGTGCAAGTACATTCGTTGGCACGTGTAGAAGAAACGTTGCTTTACTATAGCCTGCCATTTGCCATTAAACTCGGTCTGGGTTTGTTTTAATGCTTTTCAATGTCCAGTCAATCCATTTTCCTCTAGCGATTCTATAGTAGCATGAATATTTCAAACTTAAATCTAGTGAGTCCTCATTGATGGTTGTTGCTAATTTCGAATTCGTCATTGCAAAAGAAATGAGTAGAATACAGCTGGATTGATCTCATGTTGTTTTAAAGCGCTTTTTATTATCAACTTTCACTGGTACCGCAAAATATACAAAAATTAATACAATTTCTATCGCATTAATACTGCCTGAAAACACTTCGACTACTTTGAAACTAGATCAGCATTTTCAACATTTACTGAGCAGCGCCACTTCTATAGTTCTCACTATCGCCTTTCAAAAAGCCAAACAGTCCTCCTCCGCTAGACCCTTCATCCCGATTCCCGCCCTCAGCCCCATGATGACCTTCAAGTCCAGCAGCGTCCCTGACATTGGCCGTGAAATCATTGTCCTTGGCCATAGGATTCGCGGGGTTGTTCATTCCCTGCTTGACAGAGCCAGGAGGTCCGCTGTGCTTCTCTTCAGGGGTCAGGTTCAGCCCAGGGTCCACTTGATTCGCCCGGGTGTTCAGGCCGCCCAAGGACTGCATGCGCCCTCCTGCGGACAAACGAAAACAAAACTAAGTTGATTTCAATTCAAGTCCTGTATCTGCAACTACTTTCACCTTCCAATAGCAGATTATTTATCAGTAATCAATCAATCAGCTTACCAACTTCAACGTTCTTCTGTATGATGGGCATGGTGATATGATCCTCTGTTTATTATTATGTTCCAGTTAATTCCTTGAATCTTTCAACTTTGATTATTACGCCTTATTCACCGGAAGTTCAAGAACAAAAGCTTCTTAGTTAGCACGTGTACTGCAATCTAGACGATCAATGACTGACTGAATGTTCGCATTTTCCCATACAATTCCGTGTACTTGCCCAGAGAAATTACGCAGTTTCTTGTAGCCACGAGCCAACGAACGAACGAAACGATGAATATATATATGCCGGTAACGAAAGAGTCCAGCGACGCATGTAGCGATACTGCGTGCTTTCCCAGCTGCTGTTTCATCTTCATTCATATAAACGATGGTGATTTTACGTAATGCAGCTCAATGGCAAAGTGTGGCGGCAACTTGTTTCAATGGAAGCGTCAGTCAGATCTCTGACGCTTACGCTTAAGCCAGAACGTAAGAATAACGGTTGTATAACGTTGAATGATGATTTCATATCGTTGCTGATCGAATTGGCTGACTGTGAGAGATCATTAGATGATGCGAATCTATGCCTTGAAATTCTGCAAAATCTTCGAAATGTATCCTGCTTCTCAACGCAACTAAAATGGGGCAGCTGGAGCCCTTCAGTTTGAGTTTGTGAATCAGTTGATCAAAGAGCTATTTAAGCTGGCCAAATGACTTTTAGATGATTAAGCCCTAAAGAGTGACTAATGGCTAATCTATGGTCTTGAACGGCTCATTGATAAACTATGACTTTCTATAATCTTGAAAGTGAGATGGAAGATTAAATGCAATCTGGAATCAATG
>JAQGBJ010004488.1:0-10155 GCA_034698345.1 Sphaeridia pumilis | reverse complement strand
GGTCAGATACAAAGATCGGCACAAATCCGGGCTGAAGAGGTAAACGGTGCGGTCTCTCTCGACGAAGGGAGCGAACAGGGATCCGTCAGTGCCGTTAATCATATTGCAGGTCTCGCCGCCCCAGAAGCCCAACTCGGTCTGATTCTTCCAACTGACAACTCTGCCGAAATCATTCGGATTCCTTACTCCCGTCTTGACTTCGATCGTCCCCTCATCCGAGCCATTTTTGGGGAAGAAGACCCCAAAAGTGTAGTTCGTCAACGGAGCGGTTCCAGTCACATCGTCCAACGTCTTCATCATCGGCACGTACCTCCCGCCGTAAAGCAGTTCTCCAACCGTCGTATTCGAAAACAATTTTTCGTCCTCTTCATGATCTTCAATGACAGTCTGATGTGCCATCTGGGCTAAGAAGCTCATCCTGGACCCCTTTATCGCCAACAATGCCAATGGGATATTCAGCACTGTCACCTCGTCTTGCTCAGTTCCGTTTGACTTGTCGGGCCTGAAGAAGTACTCGATATGCTCTCGATAGGAGACGGTTCCGGTTGTGCTATTCTTATTCACGTCCAGTTTCACTCGCTTTTCTTCGTAGACGTAGGGACCTCTTTCTTGCAGAATTGGAGTTTCCCCGAGGATGACTCTGTGGGGGTTCAAGGTGTGGAAGACCCGGATTGACGTGAAGTACTGCGTTGACGTCTTTTTCCAACGGTCCCAAGGCTCGGTGTCTTCAAAAGTTCCAGCGTCCAATTCATATTGTTGCTGCTGTTCTTGCGGTGCACTGGATCCACCAAACAACACCCAGACTGAGATTGAACTCAACACCAACAATGAGCCTACAGCTATTAAACCAATTGGAAGCCTTCCCATGATTCCCAATTTTCGGAGATGGCTAGTGTTCAAGCAAATTATAATTATATTCTTTAAGCAGTTGTAGGTTGTAGACACTCTAAGCTTTGAATTCGCAATGACTAAAATTAGCTTGCCCAGTAGGATCTAAACAACGGTTACAGATCCCACCACATTAATGTTCACCCTTTCTCACTCAGTTACATATCACGCGTTTTTTCATGCTCTTGCGTATGCACAATTCTTGACTGATTAGTCAGCCGGTCCAGGCAGAACGTGAAATATATGAAGCAGAAATATGAAACGTTATGGACGCTGGAAAGGACATTTATGACAAGGGCTATTATATAAATACTGCTGGTCGATGAATATCAGCGTTATTCAGCGTGGAATACTCCACAAGTAAACGAGCATACCAGCTAGTGATTCATAAGCTCCTTCAGCGCGGAAGTCAGTTATGAGATTCACCATGTTCAGCTTTAAGGGGACTTGCTGAAACTTTCATCAGATTTCATCGTTAAGTCAGCAATTAAAAAAATGTTGAATTTCATGTGGAAAATGCAACGTATTTAGAACAAAATCGGTGAAATTGCTGAATCGGCTGACGCTTCTCGAACTTGAAACAGAGATACAGTATGTACTTATTTTCCAGCTGCATTAAATAATTCTATTGGGTGCCATCTAACGGTGGAAATAGACTACGGTGGTAATACAGATTGAACATTTGAAATTGGGAAACGCGCGGGAAGTAGGAGCTTCAAAATACGAAAAGTCAAAAAAGCTTGACAAAAAGTAAACAAACGATAATTCATTCGGATTTTGGTTTTTGTGAATATAATAGTAATATTGAATCAGAAGTAAAGGGTATTAGTTGGCGTTTAACAAAAGAGGAACTCTGCAACCCAGGTAATAAATGGCCTTCCTTAATATTAATTTACCCGGGGTTCTCGTCCCGTTTCGTGTTTCACTCTCGTTGATCTTATATCTAACTTTGATCGCATAACGATTGGTCTTTTTCAGGAAAGTCAGAATTCCGAATCCAAGTCATCTATAACAGCGCACGCCATCATCGTCGTTGGACAAGCTGAGATAACGAGCATGGATATCAAAAGCTTCTTTTTCCCTCAAAAGCCAGAAGTGCCTCCTCTACCGAAGCCTCTAACAGGACGGGAAGTTCTTGAAGACATTGACAATGCTGCACAGGATGACCCAGTGATACAGTTTGGGTTAGCACTCAGGAAACAAGGTATGTATTGCATTCAGTATTCCACCATACTTTCAGAAGAAGGCTTCAAGATGGTGTAACAGCTGGTTTATATTTCAGGCTCACGCAAGTTTAGTATAGATGCTATTCCATCGTTAGAGGAAACTCTAGAAGGAAATGTGCTTCTATCTCCAACCAGTACTAAAGGTCATGGAAGAAAAGATGTCTTGTCATCACCAAAATCTCCAGCACCTGCTTCTGCCGGCCCCGGAGGATCATCGCTCTTCGAACGATTCAAGACTGTTGTTGAGACAAACGAGAAGGCTCAAGAAGAACTGAGAGAGGTGGAAGCCAAAATCAAACAGTTTGATGAAGCAAATTCCGATTTTGTAGAGTCATTAGAGCCGTCGGAATCTTTGCGGTAGTATTTATTCAGTACAGTATCGCAGCAATAATGCAACTCTGGAACTGGCACATCAAAATATTGTGATATTTGCTACTCATTTGTATCATGTGTATAAGCTACCAATCAAGTGCAGTTAGCGCAACTAAGTAAGAAAATTATCCCTCCAGATGCAGAAAACTAAAATTAAAAACATAAGTAAATAGAGATGTACATTTCAATCAGTTTCCGCTGACCTTATGTAGAGTATATTTGGGGTACAATGAGACCACACCATAGGCTTGAAACCTTCAAGAAGACTAAATCTTGCGGACCTTTAGCTCTATGTTTGAGCGGTGAAATTCAAAACTTCAGACTGGAAACAGCACCGAAATTACAATTTTTTGCAGAATTTCTTGTTGTTTTTCACCTGACTGCCTTATTCATTATTTCCGAACAAGTTCAATTTAACGTCTTTGAGCAAGGTACGTTTGATGTACGGGTTTTATTGAAGCGGTCCGTACTAATACATATATGACGTGTACGACGACGATCATCTAGTTTCATCGCTACTGGCCGATTGCATAATTCTTGTTTAACCTGCCATTACCGCTCAGCTTTCTGTTGTTTACTTGCTTTAAGCAAAGAATTCCAAAGCCAAACCATGTCGGAAACAGAGCTAGATGAATGGATCAGTTTAGTCAAGACGTGCAAGTACCTTCCAGAAAACTACCTTAAGGTAAGACGACGTTCATCCTGATCATCATTCGCATTTATCGTACAATTCACAAGATCAGAGTTTAAAAAGTTATCG
The DNA here is from genome assembly GCA_034698345.1 of Sphaeridia pumilis. NCBI lineage: Eukaryota > Metazoa > Arthropoda > Collembola > Symphypleona > Sminthurididae > Sphaeridia > Sphaeridia pumilis. Next base: position 6,909 of record JAQGBJ010004488.1, on the reverse strand, counting down.
ACATTGGTATTATTCTGATGAATCTTTACTACCATCAGATGAGCTTCGTACTCACAGCTTCAGAGTCTTATTTGTATACCAATCGCTAGAATATACAAGCTCATAAGTTAAGAGTGAAGTAAATTGTAAATTGTGAATAGTCAGACTTAAATTCGAACTTCTTGAAGGGCTTGTGCCGATCAGCCACAACAATTGTTAGCTCATAAGAAAACAGGGCGTTTCAGAAAACTTGGGTTCGTTCAACGATTGAGCTACTTTGTAAATACTTGTTGTTTGTTTGAAAATGACCTTCGCTTAGGAAAAGATAAATTAATGTAAGGTGACGAAGCTAATATTTTTTGTCGTTTTTTGTGACTAGCGCTCTATGTCAAATAGCATTGCCTAAAGTAGCTTGAAATAGCCTTTTGAAATAATCAATTTTCTTTAGAACAAGTTTCGTCCGTGAAATTACCTTGTGCTAATTTTAGCCGACTGAATCATCGCAGTGCTACTCCTGATTCCTGATTCTTTTTGATAATATTGAATGTAGGTGTTTTGGATTACAAACTTGGAAGCTTCGAACAAAGTTTCAGGATGAGCCAGTCCATGAGCGGTATTAGTAGCCAGTTGGCAATTTAATTCTTGGAGGCCTCAATGTAGGTTTGCTGATAGTAGCCAAGCTTCAGCTTTCAAAAACGTGTATCGGCCGATGCATGAAGATTGAAGATCGTTTACCAATCGCCAATTAATGCCACATTTGATTGCTACATTTCGTCGATCCGATGGTGCAGAGTGCAGACTTGTGGCACGCTTCAAATCGGTTTCGGTTCTATCCCACAAAATACCTTGAAAACGTGAGTCACGTGACACAAGACGTGACATAGTCTTGAAGGATTATCCAATTGTTCCACGTCTAAATGCTCGTTCTTAACGCATTTGAGTTTAAAAAATGTGCTGAACGCAAAAAACGTGCGCTGACAATGCAACTCGAAGTGTATTCTATTACAGTCGACCGGTACAGGGTAGCAGCTGGCAGATTCAATCAGGTTAGCGAATCTTGCAGATTTATTGTCAGCTGTAGAAGAGCTTGCAGAATGTAGAAAAGGTCTGGCTGTGGTCGTGGGTTGCGAATTGCGAAGGCATACTCAAGCACTTCATTCTTTTGGATTGTCAAATATGCTTACTTGACCTGGAATGGGCTGCTCATGTGTGACGGTCTAATTTATGCTATTTTTCATGCATGTACTGACTGACAGCGAAATTGTCAGCTAATAGAGCTCTTCTAGCGTGGACTTTGTCTACGCGATTAATATGCGTGGGAATACCGTGACTCGGTATGATAAACAAAAAATTTATGATTCATGTTGAATGATGACTTTAATGAGGAACGGAAGCAATTTTTTATTGCTTCCCTGCAGCAAGTCTATATAGCTGCTGACAGTTCAGATTTCAGCTGGATCAGTCAGCAGCTCTAGTTAGCCCTCAGGAAACGTTAAAGAATGTCACAAGGATTTTATTCTTAAAGACCTGTTAAGCACGGCAGTAAAACAGTCGTGAAGCTTGTTCGATTTCAACTATTTCCCAGCATTCTGAAGCCAGTTGAGGGAACTGGACTGTGAGTCGGTTTCTAGCATGTAATAGAATTTATAAAGTGACAAGCTCACAGAATTGTCTTATATAACGTTGATACATCAGACATCAGTTGTAATATGATGATTGCCGGCATGTCAACTTCTGATCCAGTATTCACGATCCAGCTATTAAGGCTTCAGTGACATACTCGATGCTTGGTAGTTGATATCACGATTAAGTCCACTCAAAAATAGCTTCTAAAAGGGGAACAAATGATACTTGTCCAGCTAATGACATTGCATGTTCTTGTCTCATAATCGTAGCTTGTTGGATCGTGCCTTTGAAATTTGTAGCCTTCAAAAGGTAAACTGTTGTTGAGCTGTTGGTAGGCAGGGTCTCGGCATGCGATTCTCGTTGAACCGGCTTTCCGTGCATGATCAAAGTTTACCACTTGCCGCCACTGGAGAATTACGTATATGGAATATATGCAGTACTCAGCACGAACATGGTTTGGCTGGTTCCTGGAATTGGCAACGCACAGTATTAAATATATGGTAGATTGTGCTGTGAGAAGAAGGGGAGATGATTTGAAAAGTTGCGTAAGTCGAGGCGTTGTTACGTATAGATGTTTAGGGGAGATTGCGTTAATAGGAGGATATTTTGGGCATGTCGTACACATACTGGAAACCGGTATATCTCGCTCGGGGTTACGGCAGTAGTACACAAGTACAAAATACAGCAGCTGAATTGCTTTATGGGAAAAGAGCTGTGAGATTTCATTCCGTATACGCACTTCGAAGTATAGTTTTGGATGACTGGCGGCGGCGGGACGGGATATCGGCGGTGGTGTGATGTTCCTGGAATTGTACGAGTTCACCAAGTGGTGTTGAATTCCTGCGACTGATTCAGACTAACGGTACTCTGACTAGACGCCAATCACTGTATTTAAATTCGCAAAGAAGAATAGAATACTAGAAGCTAGAAACTAGAACAAATGCACTCTGCCAATGGTGGTACGATAGTTTTGGTGTATTTCTAAAGCCGGTATACGGGTTCGTTGGAGGTTATATTTTATATTGAGTCTAGGACGACGCACGTGCTCTTTTGCCATTTGTCGAGTTGCATAAGATTACATTGGAGAAGCAGAAGAAGAACGAGATGCGCAAAGGCATCCTCGTGTGGATTTTGTTGTTGTGAAACGGGTTTTGGCCGCCGATGAGTTTGTGTGCTATTCCTACATACTGTATATAGAATCCAGTGCTAACAACAGAACAGAGACGAGTTGTTGAAAATAGACGCAGTTGTTGTGGTGGCCGGTATTCTCAATAAGTTTCATTCAACTTTTTTTCGCGAATTCAGCAAAAGCATAAAGTTTGTTGCTACTGCTGGTGCTGCACTTGTTCTTTTGGTGCGACTGTCTGGAGATTTAATGTGTGAAGCTGTAAAGTTGGAAGACTTGTCTGACGTTGGCGAGTTGGCGAGTGTAAAAATTATTATCTTGAGTGAAATTACTTTTGTGACTGACTGAGGATTTTTGTAATGAGAATTACCTACGTGGACAAACTGTTTAATTAAGGAACAACAAGGAGGCTAAGCTGGTTATCATCGACTTGTGCCTGGAATCTAGTGTTTGAAGAAGAAGCTTTTCTGGAGGTCGAGAGATTATGGAGTTTGGGTCTAACATACTTTATCATATATTTTGTCGGAAAATATATAAAGGCCAATAAAACTACGGAGATAAGAAGTTTGGCGATTAGGTGAGTAAAAACAAAGTGTAAAAAGGAGGGTGATGATGAAAGTATACGGCCGAAGGCTTTTGTTTGTTATCTCTCTGTCGGATATGTATTTGTTGAATAGGAATCTTTTGCCAAATGAAGATCAAACTACAAAGTCCGAAACGATCATGGGCCGCATAATGATTGGGGTCGGGGGTAGTCTAAAAATAATCAATGTTTGAATGCCAAGTTTGATGTCTGTGTGAGTAAGAGTCTACGAGAGCGCTGAGCCATCAAGTGTTGTTGAAAGCGGAAGAATTCAGAGGTTTAAGTCCAAGTCTAAAGTTCTAGCAGTGATGATGTTTGGTCAAGTTGAGGAGCGTCAGAATTTAATGGAGTTGCTGTTGACTGACAGGAAAGGCTTTGGATTACTTTGGAAGGATTTCGATGATGGAATCCAGGCTGCACTATAAGATAAACAAGAGTTGAAAAAATATTGAATGTTTCGGGCAGTTTTGAAAGTTTTAAAAATGAGCAATTTTAACTATATGGATGAAACCATGATTTTGAGGATCAAACAGGGAAAAAAGCTTATCAGAAGACTGGTGGTGTTGATGAGGACTGGGTTAATTCAATCAAGAGTTGACTGTGAATTGAGGAACTACTGTATTGGAGCTTGCGGTCAAGGGTCAAAAATTTCTAGATTAGAGTTCCTAGGAAGTTGAATGCATGTGCAAGGAAACGTGAGGTTGAGTTTGGTTTGATATAGAAAAATATGAAAGGAAGTTTGGTTAATCCTATTTGAATTGAAGCTTGTGAAGAAACTGATAGTTGGTTTCCAGCAGAATACCAGTTATATAATGTAGATTGTATCAGATTTTTAAAAGAGAGAATAGCGTGGGAATTACATTACTGGAGTATTCCCTCCCTGACATGACTTATTACCATTTCAGCTGTTCCAAATTGCTTCAAAAAGTACATGATTTGGTTTGCTGCGCTGTTTTTCTAGAAGTTGTAGCGTTGCTGGCTAATGATAAGTTTATGAAAATTATGGTGCAAACTGCAATTGTTTTTCTCTGTTAGTTAAGATGGAGAACTAAGAGAATTATATGCAAGTTTCTTGCTTAATTTCTAGAAATGACGTTGAAAGAACAAGAAACATGAGGAATTCCAGAGGTCGCAAAAATTAGCGTTGCGCAATATGAACAAGTCCTTCCGTTTTTACATGTGTGCGTGAGTTTCCCATAAAAGTATACAAAGTCAAGCTCAAGTCTCGTGTCTTTGTTGGTACAGGTGCGGTAATGATGGACAATTTCAATATGTAATAATAATATACGCGTGCCTCTTTGTTGCAAAGGAACACACGTCATTCATTATTCCTCGTTTGATATCGAACGATCTACAGGACGGCCAGGTGGGGAAAAACTGGAGAATAGACAAACATTCCAGGCATGTCGTGTGAAGGCACTTCTTATGGCTATTCAAGATTCATCGTTAGACCGCTGCCGCCCACTCCACCTGAAATTAGCGGGGCTTGTTGAATGAGTGAGCAGATGAGGCATGTAAAGGTAAATTGACGACAAGGTCGGCCGTTGAGTCAACTTGATCAAGTGTATACAAGAAGGTACATGAGATTGGAAAGAGTTTGAAAGATGGGACGAAGGTAGGTTTTGCAAAAAATGTTGGAAACTCCATTGCTTTTCTGGAGCAGTGGGGAGAGATTGTGAAAAGTTTTGAAAGATGAGCAGAAGTTGTTGGTAATGGAGATCAGTTGGTTTTTGATGGCGGTGGTGGTGGTGGTGGCAAGAAGGGTTGGGCATCATTTGGGTCCATGTTGACAGTGTTAAAGGATTGAGAATCTTGGAGTAAAGTTGAGTGACTTGGTGATGGACGAGAAGTTGTTTGGTCTTCAATTGGCAAAGAGATTGAAAAATAAGAGGTTTCTTTTAACGTTGATCACGTGGTGCAGGGTGTAAACATTGCAAGGAAGAAGAAGAAGATAAGGGCGTCATCCTTGCAGCGTCTGAGTGGGTCTGGACTGATAACAACAGCGAACTTTGGAACTTTGGCATCGTCGAAAGAAAATTCGCAAGAAGAAAAAACCGGTGGACCAAGAGGGCGTTTGGGCATCGGTAGTTCGGAGGAGCCGAAAAAAGTGGGAGCAGCGGTTTATGGCGGATGTCCAATGTTGTGGGCCTGAGAGCTTCGAAGATAGCGTTTCCAATAAGAGTGTTGTGTTCGAAAACTGAATTAAGCTGGACTAGAATTAGAACTATAGAATTGAATAAGAGATTAGTGAAGCAAAGAGGCATTTTGGATAGGAACTTGTGTGCATATTCGGTTGGGATTTGGATTTGTGTATCTGAAATAAGATAGGAAAAATTTGTAAAGGTAGGAGAAGCAAGAAGAGACTTGGAGTTTTGAAGTTGTGATTGTCAAAAGTTTGTTGAAGATTACATTGGGATTGTGTGGTGGTGAGGTTATATGGGGCTGTGTGCTTAAGAGGGCTGTGAGGTTGAGATTTATATGTGTTTGAGATAAAGAAGAATTATAGAAGATAAGCAAAGGAGAAGTGAGCTAGTGAGCTAGTCCGCGATTGACCGAAGAGTGGCGAGGTCTGTTGTCTGTCACAAGTCTGGCAGCTGGCTGTATAATAAGGATTGAGAGATTCATACATATTTCTAAGAACGACATTCGGCTACATAGTTCAAGTGTTCATTAATTCTGTAATTAAAGTAGCATTTAGTAGGAAGCTAGTAATTGCTGTAGTGGTGATATAGACAAGATGGCGGCGAAATTGGCAATCGGTTTGGTAGTTTTGGGCTCGCTGTTGGTAGCTCTGGCGATAGCTGGAGGTTGGTTCGTGGTGCCGAAAATGATCCAGGAGAAGATTACTGAGAAAGTGAGGCTTGTGGAAGGAACGCAGACGTGGGAACGGTGGTCCAACATCACGACTCCAATCTTTATGAACATCCGGGTCTTCCACGTCCACAATCCCGACGGTGTCTCCAGGGGTGAGAAGCCAGTTTTGGAAGAGAGAGGTCCGTATGTGTACCAAGAGAAGCGAGTCAAGTATGATTTGAAGTTGGATCAGGAGAAGGATACTGTGTCATACCGGCAGCCGGTCCAGTACTTTTTCCGGGAGGATTTGTCGAACGGAACTGAGGAGGATGTTGTGACGGTGCTGAATATGCCGTTGGCGGTGTTGGCGATGAAGGGGTCCAGGATGAGCTTCTTAGCTCAGATGGCGCTTACGACTGTCGTCTCAGATCATGAAGAGGACGAAAAGTTGTTTTCGAATACGACGGTTGGAGAACTGCTTTACGGCGGAAGGTACGTGCCGATGATGAAGACGTTGGAGGATGTGACTGGAACCGCTCCGTTGAAGAACTACACTTTTGGGGTCTTCTTCCCCAAAAATGGCTCGGATGAGGGGACGATCGAAGTCAAGACGGGAGTAACGAATCCGAATGATTTCGGTAGAGTTGTCAGTTGGAAGAATCAGAGCGAGTTGAGCTTCTGGGGCGGTGAGACCTGCAATATGATCAACGGCACTGACGGATCCTTGTTCGCTCCCTTCGTCGAGAGAGACCGCACCGTTTACCTCTTCAGCCCGGATTTGTGCCGATCTTTGTATCTGACC
>JAQGBJ010004487.1:0-10156 GCA_034698345.1 Sphaeridia pumilis | reverse complement strand
GTGGCAGTAGGAAATGTCGAAAGTTGACGTTTGAATGACGCAAGTAAATACATACGGAAAGAACATATATGCAACATTTCACAAGTTGGAATTGTATATAATTCTCGTACTGGTGGACAAAGAGTTGGAGCTGATTTGTAGAGGCGTTAAATTCAATATTTCGAGGTGTCTGAAGTTCAATATGCTTTACTGATGACAGGGCGCGTGAAAGGAACATAATTTAAAATCATATTCACATCAAGTTTTATATCAAAAAACATATATAAGTCTGCGGGTCATATAAACAAAATAGAAACAGTGATGGAAATCCATCATACTTCGCTATATAAGCGGACAATATTTTTTACTAACGCCCTTACTTTGGCTAGAGAAATTGTTGTACATTTCCTGGCCTTTACTTTCACTCCCAGTCCGTCGGTAAACATATAAATATTTATAGATACGGCCGCAGACTTGCGGCAAGTTTCTCAAAGTACCAAAAATATATATGGAGGAGAGAAGGCAATAAAGCTTGTTGCAATAACGCCAAAACCACATCAAAGAAGACAACGTCCGCGTCTACGCGAATCTGAAGGCCAAAGGGCAACCGCAGAATAAAATCAAGCATCTGCAAGTCTAGAAGGTTATCAAAATATTGGCAAGTATATCGATCGAGAGGAATAGCAATCTCACTCAGAATGATTCAAGCTTGAAAGACACGAATCAGGAGAACATGTTCCATATCAAGCTTCTAAGAATCTAGCATTCGCAGATTAAAAAAGACACAAGACATTCTTTTGCGGGCATAAAATTACTACTGGTGAATGAAACTTTGCTGTTAGATTTCTTCATTAAAGAAAGAAAGGATCGACGAGCATATGGTTGGAAATTGTGTTCATTGGAACGTCTATAAATTGTGTATAGTAAAGTTAAGAAACAGTATATAACAGTAGCAACAAGTGGGCGTTTCACAAGAAAGTCTGTAAACGTCATAAAGGACCCAAGAGACCCAATTTCTTTGTTCATATATCACATGATAAATAGAAACTTGTTTTGATGCCATATGTTTACAGGCAGCATGATAAGATTATTATATATTTTTTATAAGCTTCTTAAAGAAGCTGGGTTGATAAACGGGATTTTTCTAAAAAGTTGTAAAGAGTTCCATATTTCTTCCTTAAGAAGCTTGAAGTATAAACACAAAAATGACAATTTTGATGATCATTTTTCCAGGTATCCGAATGCTGGACCAGCCTTACATGACCGACTTGATTGAAGCCAACTCGATGGGCCATGAGCCGAATTTGATTGACATTTACAGCGCCTCCTGGGGGCCGACAGACGATGGAAAAACTGTGGACGGACCTCGAAATGCGACGATGCGGGCGATTGTTCGAGGTGTCAATGAAGTGAGTTTTAAGACCTGTTCCAGTGGAGCGACATCTAGCGAGAGTCCTTGGTGAAGCTTAAAGTGACGTAGTTTGAGGATGTTCAATTAACGTGTTCATCTTCTGTACTTACGTTGAGCCCTGAAGACAGCTAGTTAATTACTAGGAGGAGAATTTGCTGAGCTTCCCTCTAGCGACTAATGAATGAAACTAATTGCCTCTCTTTCTGTCTCCCTCCCTTAGGGACGTAACGGCCTGGGCAACATTTACGTTTGGGCCAGTGGCGACGGCGGCGAGGACGACGATTGCAACTGTGACGGCTATGCAGCCTCCATGTGGACCATTTCCATCAATTCAGCCATCAACGACGGTCAGAACGCCCATTACGACGAAAGCTGCTCTTCCACCTTGGCTTCGACGTTTAGCAATGGCGCCAAGGACCCCAACACTGGCGTGGTAAGTTGAAATTAGAAGTGAAATAGCTCCAGATGCTCCAGCGTTTCCTCCTCGAGCGTCCAATTACTCTCTCGCTAGCCACCTGTTGGGATTTGGGTGTAATTGGAGCTGGAGGTTGGAGATGCTGTGGGCGGTTGAAGCCATGGGCATAAATAGCAATTTCATGTTTCTTCCAGGCGACGACTGATTTGTACGGCAAATGCACCAAGAGCCATTCTGGAACTTCCGCCGCGGCTCCGGAAGCTGCTGGAGTATTCGCTTTGGCCCTGGAAGCAAAGTAAGATCAAGCTTGATATTAAGGTCAAGGGTCAATCCCAGTAGTACAAACAATGGAGATTAATGCATGTGAAATCTTTTGTTTACAACAGCCCGACTCTGACATGGAGAGACATTCAGCATCTGACAGTGTTGACGTCAAAGCGAAACTCTCTCTTCGACGCCAAAGGGCGCTTCCATTGGACAATGAACGGAGTTGGACTAGAATTCAACCATCTGTTTGGATTCGGAGTCTTGGATGCTGGAGCCATGGTTGCTTTAAGCAAGGAATGGAAGACTGTTCCAGCTCGCTATCATTGTGACGGAGGAAGTTTGAGCCAGCTTCAGTAAGTTACATACCGAACTGTAGCTTTTACCAAAGAAAGGTCGCGAATAACCCCGATTTACCCCTTTTTCCAGCTCAATCCCATTCAAAGGAGCGTCTCTCACGCTCAAATTCGACACGAACGCTTGTGTAGGAACCGAGACCCAGGTGGAGTACCTTGAACATGTCCAGGCTGTCGTCACGTTGAACGCTACGAGACGTGGAGATGTGCAAATGTACCTCACGTCCCCCATGGGTACCAGGTGAGTTTTTTTCGAAGTGCTTGCTGAGGACTTTGGGCCACTGCGTGGCGAAGTGCGGTACTATAATATGTGATTTTTGAACAGGTCCATGATTTTGAGCCGAAGACCCCATGATGATGACCGCCATGACGGATTTGTCAAATGGCCATTTATGACCACGCATACTTGGGGCGAGAATCCCAAGGGCGTCTGGACTCTCGAGGTGAGTTGAAGATTGAGAAGAACAAGACATTAACGAGCGGAAATGTGATCCATTATTCGAGGAAACGACACACATTTCCGCCCATTAGTTACTGTTGTATTTCTTGTTGCTGCGGATACAAATGTATTCCATTAGTGTAATTGGAGTATCTTTGGATGGAACTGCAACTTATGACTTTGGTATCACTCAACAGGTGCGATTCGTTGGCGAAACGCCGCAAACCGGCTGGCTTAAAGAATGGGGCCTCATGCTCCATGGAACCCGCGAAGCTCCATACAGTGGATTACCTGTTCGTGACCCGCATTCCAAATTGGCCGTTGTCAAGAAGGCCCACGAAGATCGCAAAAAGATGTAGAAAGCGCAGCAATCTTTATAGGTTCTTCCAGAACCGATATTGCAAGTCGTCGTTCAGCGTACCTTTTCTTCCTTGGATCGAAATTATCAAATTATATATACGTTTTATGTTGAAAATTACAGCGTTTTCAATCAGGTTTCTTCAATCATTGAATTTATATTAACGCTAAATAGGCAGTTAGGTTCTCATCAGGTTTACTTACGTTTCAAGATTGTGTAATGGTGAAAGTGCAAGGCGTGAAAGACTGTTAGTTAAGAGTAGGAATAGAAATAATTATGTATTTTTCCTCTTGATAGAGTTAACAGCACGTGTTAAGTTAGGTTAAGTTGCTTTCTGCACTTTCCTTGGTGTACCTGCACTAACTGTATTCTACTTTCTGCACCTTAACCTAACCTAACCTAACCTACTTCAAGACGCTAACGCTTGTAGCTATTGGACTCTTTACTGGAGGTTGTGTATGTAATTGTGATTGACGATAACTACAATAGCGTCAATAGAGATCTAGTAGTAGGAGCGACAGTTTTTGATGTGAAGTGATATACTTGTAAGTTTTCGAGGGAAAGTGGCTACCACAAGATGGCGCAGCGGCGGAGGAGAGAAATAGATTGCGTGAGGTAGAATTCTAGTGAATAAGTGTCTTTCTTGTGGTTTCTCGGTCGTTGGTTAAGCTGTGTAAATATAGGTGCAATTATTAGGCTAGAAATGTATTGGCTTTAATCAGATTTAATAGTAGAGAATAGCAACTAGTTGCGGCCAAGTCAATCTCATGTAGAATCGTAGATTATAGAAAAACAAGTCTATAGAAAGGTGTGTTTTAGAACTTTAGAACCCATGTTATTAATCAGAAGGTGCTATTTTGATGTGAAATCGAATCTACTATGCATAGTTTATCTATCCAGTATACGCTTTGGGTTTATAAAAATATTGGTGTTGTCTACTATTATAGGTTTTAGTTGTAGCACTATATTGGTCATTCACTGGTTGAAAAGACTAGAAGCGACCTTATGGCTCCCTATCGATGATGATACATTATTGCGTTTTTTCTCTATCAACATTTGGATTATACACAAAGAGTTATATTTGTGACGTTATTGTAAAGGTTTTTTCACTCTGTCGATAGAATATCCAATCCGAAGGCACTACTTGCACTATGGACGAAATTATAACTCAAAATTCCTATGTCGTCGTTGGACATTTGTTGTTAAGATCAGGAACCGGAAGTTGTGTAGCCGAATATGCTACTCTAGGTGTAAAAAAGTGCATGTAAACAAGTCTAAAGGCCAGAAGAGCGAATAAGGTCCTGCTAACAAGAAGTCTATAAGGGGTTGGACTGATAAGGAAAAGAAAATTGATAACTTGATTGGAAATAAATGTAACAAATTTTAATTACGTCTCTGCAGCAACAAAAATATGCATTGGCTTCACAAATATCTGAATTCTACCAAGTTTAAGTAACATATATTAGAATATCAGTGACGTTAGCGACGATGAAATCCATGTAGATGGAGGTCTTACTTAAGCTGCGGATTCGGCGAAATCGCCGCATCGAAAGTTCCTAAAGAAGTATAATGGTAGTGACTTGATGGATGATGAAATCGCAGTAAATGAGGTCAGACTCCCTTTCAAACGTCCGGAAGCTGCCGACTTGAACGCCTCTGGTGGAAACGGACCGAAGTCTTCGATCCAACTGTCGGAATTCGGACAGCTCCCGTTTCGCTCTCTCAAGTCCCGCGCTGACGGCGTAAGAACGATGGTAAAAGAGCGGGAAAGCGATGCTGGCTACAACACTAAAGTACATCGAGATTGCAAAAAAGAGTGGATGATCCTGGAAATCCAAAATCAGTATGCCAGACGAATAGGAAATGCTTAAAGACAAAAGCATCATCTTCATTACAAAGATGGCGCTCGAGCTCCAAGTGTTGAAAACCCGAACGAGGACGACAAGTTCTGTGAGTGTTTGCCAAATAGGTTCAACGTCGATGGTTGAAATACTTCTTTGGCAGCTACAATATGAGAAATTGATACAGATTTTAAATTTGAGGTTTGCAAAGAAACGTGTGTATTTACCTTGCTTGAAATCGGTTCATGACGCTCGTCCACGCCTCCAAACAGAGCATCTGCGAAATGGCAACGTTGCAAAGAACATTGAAAGAAACGAAGAAAGACCAGACGTCGGCGACTGTCGAAGTGGCGACAAGCGCCCAGTAAGTCGCTCGAGGAGTCAAGAAGCCTTCTTCGAGCGCCAAGTCCACGGCGAAGCGGAACTGAACAACCGATTGTGGGTTGAAGGCCAGCAAAAAGCAAATACCAAGACAAGATACGCTAACAGAGGGCGTTAAGCTGCACATGAACCAAACCAGGAGTTTGGGTGACTTGACGGTCGATTTGTGCTTGAGAACGAAGTTCCACGTCGTTGCGAAGCACACCGATTCGCAGTGGAAAATCGTGTACCCCATGCAAACCGAAGCAAGGGAGGAAGTCAACATCGCAATGTACAAAGGCAGGAAAAAGGGGTTCCAATATCGGTCAACAGTCAGACTCAGGCTCACAGCTCCTGCCATGAAAATCGTGCGAAGCCAAAGAAAAACGAGACTTGCAATCCAGGCAGTGCGCGTGTGTAGACTTTCACTTACGGAAATTTCTTGGTCAGTAATGCCGATGGGAGCTCCAGAAATAAAAGAAAAGAAACGCAAGTGCAGAAGATTACAGTGAACCGCAGTTTCGAACTCGACCGACTTCAGCCGTTTTATCGTTCCAGCGACTGAGCTTCGCAGATCTCGCTTCAATGCTCGCAGTATTCTGTACACTTCTTGCAACATGTTAAGTTACGGAATCAAACCTGAAATTCGCTGGTTGAGTGTCGTTTGCAGGAATTATAGCTCAACTAGAGTGTTCAACAGTTTGATTGCTCCGAAGTTCCTCGCCAGCTTGTCGGACAACTGGGATTGACCAATTTTGTGAAAGCCATCGATTTGATTGACAGATCTCGTTAACACTAATTTCAAAATTGAAATCGCCTGTTCAATCGCCTGCCCAGGGCTGGAACCTGTCGGATTTGACAAGTAATATTGAGAAATTCAGTAAGCTACGAGGATTTAAAATTCATTCTTTTCATTAGAGAGCGTTGTCTACAACGCCCATATTTCAAAAAAATAACATTTAGCAAATGTCAAACTTAAAAAACACGAGCTTCCAAGAACAGAAGAAGACCAATTTCGAAGGACTTCAACTATTGTAAATCGAAAGGTTGGAAACTATTGTGGTTCAGTGTTACCAAAGCCTTCAGTTCCACGCCAACACAATACTGGTGACTGTCCTGACAATGAAATCCAAGTAGATCAAATCAGACTCGCGTTCAAAAGTCCGGAAGCTGCCAACTTGGAGGCCTTTGGTCGAAATCGCCCCAAGTCTTCGATCCAACTGTCGGAATTTAAGCAGTTCGTGTTTTGCCCTCTCAAGTCCCGCGCTAACGCCATAAGCACGGTGGTAAACTATCGGAAAGCCGATGGTGATAGCGATGCTCAAGTACAACATGATGACCAGGAAGAGTGAATTGCCATCGAAGTTCAAGATCAGTACGGCAGTCGAAGAGGAAACGCTCATAGCCAAACACGTCAATTTGAGGATGAAGATGGCGCTCGAGTTGCAAGTGTTGAAAACCCGAATGAAGACGACAAGTTCTTTGAGTCTTCGCCAGACAGGATCCGCTTTGATGGTTGAAATACTTCTTTTGCAGCTACAAAGAGAAATCGGTGCAGAATTTTGAATCCAAATTATTAGGCGATAAATGCGCATTTACCTTGCTAGAAATCGGTTCATGACGCTCGTCCAAGCCTCCAAACAAAGCATCTGCGAGATGCCAAAGATGCAAATTGCAGATGCCATAACAAAGAAAGACCAAAAGTCAGCGACTGTCGAAATGGCGACGAGCATCTTGTAAGTCGGTCCAGCGGTCAAAAGGCCTTCTTCCAGCGCCAACTCAACGCCGAACCGGAACTGAATGGCCAATTGAGGGTTGAGCGCCAGCAGAAAGCAAATACCAAGACTGCATACGTAACCAGATGGCGCCAATACGCACATGACCCAAACAAGTAGCTTGGGCGACTTGGCCGTCGATTTGTGCTTGAGAACGAAGTTCCACGTCGTCGCAAAGCATCCTGGTTCGCAGCTTAGAACGGAATATCCAATGGAGAGAGAAGCACAACAAGCAGCAAGCACGCCCAGATACAAAGGCAGGAAAAACGGGTTCCAGAATCGGTCGACAGTGACGCTCAGGGTCACAGCTCCAGCCATGAATACCGCGCGAAGGCAAAGAATGCCGAGACTTGCAATCCAAAGAACGCGTTTCCACAGACTTTCATGCACGAAGACTTCTTCATCAGTAAGGCCGATGGGTGCTCCAGTAACAAACGAAAAGAAACGCAATTGCAACAGATTACAGCCAACAGCAGTTTCGAACGTGACCGATTTCAGCCGGTTAAGCAGTCCAGCGACTGTCTGTCGCAAATTCCGTTTCAGAGTCCTCAACATTTTCAAGACTGGGAATGAAATCTGAAGTTGTACAAGTTTCTTCAAACCGATTTCTTTGTGCCTCCTGAAGTTACTTTGTCACCTGTCGATCACAACTTTGTCAATGTTCGTTACATCGCTCCTGTTTGTCTCGACATGAAGCCATCAATTTGATTAAAAGTTGAGGTAATCAACTTTATGTAACTTCGCGACTCAACTCCGGCCAAATTTCTCCAGCTCGTAGGTCCCAGTGTGTAGAAGACAAGTGTTTTGAAGCCATCTATTTGATTAAAAGTCCTTATAATCAACGCGGCTCATGTAGACATCGCCAGCGCGAGTTCCCATGTTTGCAAATGGATTAAATTTGTCACCTCGACTTTAAAAATGAGTTGAGAAATGAGCAGAAATGTTTTCCATGAGTAAGCCAACTTTGGCATAAGTTTTTAACGCTTTGGGAAGGGAAATACAAGCTCCCCTTCAACCAACATAGCAATTTATTTCAAGGGAGAAAAAAGTGGCTTCTGTTGTCTCGACACAGTTATTACCAAGGCATCAATTTCATTAAAAGTCCTTATAATCAACGACTCGCGTCAAATTCGCGTGTTTGATCCTGCCGATGGATATCCCATGTTGATAAATTGATTACATTCCTCACCTCGACTTAAATGGCGCCCATGAGCTTCGGCTGTCCACGTGAGGAACACCTTTTATAAACGTTGTTGTCCTGAGTCTGAGTATTATCGAAGCCCATACCCCGCCTCAACGAAAACGTGGAGCAAACCTTTCAAATCGATAAGTTTTTACTAGGAATTAAGAAACGCAATCAGTCTTTAATAATTCATTTCACTAGCGATATTGATTCGGGTTAAGTCGACAAGAGCAAAACTCATGTGGAATGTGAGCGCCTGTCGCTGATTATGTCACAGACACTTAATGTAATAAGCTGATGTGATGTAACAACACATTTAAGAGAAATTCTGTGATGTTTGCTCTTTCACACTCATAAATTCTACAAAGTATCATATTTGAGCGATTGAACAACGAATACGCACTTCTGACTGAGCTGAGCTTTTTCAAGTTTTTAAGGCTTTATAAATCAATAGAGTCTTCGGTAATAGCACCGTTGAGGTTGATTGAAATTATAGTCGAATAAACTAGAATGGGAGGTTTGCTCAGACCAATATTGCCGAATTTCATCCGCTAGCTTTTCGCCGACCATGAAACAAGGTGCATTTGTATTTGCGTTGGATATCACAGGCATTATGGAAGCGTCTGCTACCCTGAGAGATGCTGTCCCAATAACTCTAAAATCAGTCCAATAATTCAATTAAAGTTGTTTGATTTCATAGATGTCGGTATGTAGGCGTAGAATATCTTTGTTACCTGAGACTGGAGTCTACAACTGATGTTTGATCATCACGAGATCCCATTTTACATGTTCCAGCAGGATGATATAGTGTCATTCCCATGTGTCGAATGTAACATTCCCAGTAAGAGTCAGAGCCAAACGAGAATTGAGCACAGCTTGGGTATGGAGTTGGCACCAGTGTTGTGTTGATAGACTTGAATGACTTGGACTGCAAGACCATGTTGATGCTGAATTTGATTGCTGCAAGAAATCAAAAATAATGAAAATAATGATCATGAACCAATCAGGCATGGAACCAGAACATGTTCTATGAATGTAATTACCTTCAACTAGAGACTCAACATCTTCAGGCTCCTCCAAGTACCTCGGATCTATTTGCGGGCTCGAAATGAAATCTGCATCCTTCAAGTAAACTCGACCTCGGCTTTTAGGTCTGACAAGGATGAGATCGAGATTGAAACCGTCACTGACGGGAAGAGCTTTCGTAAATTCGCCAAAACGTTCAGGATCGTAGCCCATCATGCTACAGTAGCTGTTGATGATATCAGCAGTGTTGCCGACAGAGTGTGAATAGAACTGGATATTGGGCCAGTTTGTGGATTTCGCCAATGTGGTTGTGAAGAAACCTTGGGTTGTGTCTGCTGTCGGATTCGTGAATGCACCTGGAAAGTAAAAACACTCGGAGTTAGGCATGGTTCCAAGTATCAAATAGAGAATTGCAATGCTTCAAACATACCTTTGCCTTCATTAACAAAATGCATTATAGTTCCCAAGGCATAATCTCGTTCAAGCAAGAAAGACTCGGGCACATCTATCTTGAAACCAGGCACAAGAACGGACATGTGGTCCATGAGATTTTCGCCAACAGGTAGATTCACTCTAGGTTTAATCTATAACATGAAATGTCTTTAATTTCATTCTCAACTTGTAATTCATACGAGGATTCACTCAAAATTGCTCACCTTCAGTCTCTTTAGCTGCTCCGCAGGCCCAATTCCTGACAACATCAACAATTTTGGAGAATCAACAGCACCAGCACTGACGATGACTTCTTT
>JAQGBJ010004486.1:0-10156 GCA_034698345.1 Sphaeridia pumilis | reverse complement strand
GGTATGGCGGGTCCACAATTGGTTCTTCGACGAACCGGTCTCCGTCATAGTGTGTTTTGTTCATTTCTATACAAAAAACACAAAACAACATTTGTCTAATTTCAAAAGCCGACTTTTCGTTTTATTAATTATTTTGAACTTACCTTAGTTGTTTTCAAAATCCGGGACTAATTTCCAGTTTTATCGTCATAAGTTATAACCAGCTGCAAAAGAACAACAATTAAAATCAAGAAAAATTACATTTTCACACACGAGTTGAAAATTGAGTGGAGAGAAAACTTTGGTTTTCAATGCCTCGGAGACGGAGGGAGGCGGGCGGGTACTTTAAGCGGGACTTTCAAATTTAAAAGTTGTTGTTGTTTTCAAAGGTTCACTACTCACCCTTGCCACTATAAATTCGTTTGTTTATTGAGGTCACTTATTTGGCTGGAGCTAAAAATGTGGACCAAACCAGCTGATTTTGACAGCTCCACAAGTGGGAACGGCGATGGACTGAAAGACTTTCTTGCTCCTCCGTACGCTAACTGGCTACGTGGCTCCTCAGCAGTCGTCTCGTCTGCTGTTCCACTTGTGTTGAGTTAACGGCAACGGCAGCGGAGAGAGAAATTTTTATCGTTAGTTTTCAAGAGAGGAAAGGAGAGAAGAAGCAAAAGCAGGTGCATTCATTTCTATGCGAAAGTAAATGAAGAAAGATGCCCAAGAGAAAGGGTTATGTGTTGTACGGTTGCTGTATGGCGGTCAGGCCAAATGGCCAAGAATCTTTGAAGATGAAGTCGACTCGTTCAGCTGGCCGGAAGAAGAAGATGTTGAATCTTTGGCTTTTTGAGATCCCTCAGACCATAGACAGACAGCATAATAATCTTCTTGTCTTTTACCTGTTCGATTTCTTTTTGTTGGATTGGAAAGGTATGAGAGGCATTTTGTGGGTCAGGTCGAGAGAGTGAGGGTGAAAAAACGTCATTTTAAAGCGTTTCCGCTTCCTGGTCGACTAACTGACTCAAGTGATTATGCAATCACTGGTAGGTTTTGTAATCAAGTTTATTTGGCGGATCGATACATTCTGACTTCTGGAGGACATGCAGGATGGGCTAGAAGATAGACAGGAGGCGATATTTATTTATGAGGCGAGTATCGACATTCGGTATCAAATGCCTAAAATCCATTGACACTTGTCCCATGGTCTCTGCCGACTGTCTGTCAACAAAGCGTGAGAGCGCTAGCTATGCGGTAGGTTGGTATTGGAGCCATTAAGTAGCTTCATTTCCTCTAGAATATGTTCCGATCGACTCCAACAAAGAAGTCGGAAAAAGTCCGTTGAATAGTAGAGCAAAGCGAATCTACTTGAATTCAAAATGGCCGGCGGCCCGACCTTCCAAACTGCAGTAGCCTTCAATTTGCTCGTGCTAAAGATCAACGCTTTTCTGTTCAGCTTTCCAATTTCAGTCGACTTGAAGAAAAAGCGCATTCGTCGAAACGACTCGCTACTTCGAAAAATCCTATGGAACCTCGGTCTCGGCCTGCTGGCCTTCAAAGCGGTTTACGTCACCGGAGCCTTCGCGGCAGCGTCCAAATTCCCTGAACTCTACAACGAACTTCATTATCCTCTGCACTTTGTATTTGTGACTGGACATTTGCTCGCGGCTCCAGTTGGCCACGTGTTGTTCAATGCCCATCGGAACAGTTTCATGCTCGCTTGGAACACGCTTTTGGACGACTTGCCGAATGTGGAAATCAACAGTCCTGCGCAGCTGCAGTTCGCGCTTGCGTTTCCGGTGATGACGACGGTTGGAGTGTTGGCGTCTGCTGTCATGTTCGCTTTGGACGAGAGTTGGATTCAGCAGCTTCAGTTCCTGGTGTTGGCAATGAACAAAGGAAACTACTTCGGAGGATGCGGCGGAATGTACCAGATGGCGCTGGTTGTAGCTCAGGTGGTAGATGCGTACACTCTGATGATGATCCCGGCTCTTGTGTGCTGCCTCGCCATCAGCCACGTTGGAGCCTTTGAAGTCACATATTCTGTAGTGGAGAAATGGACAAAAGGCGCAGGATCAATGTAAGAGAAATGTCAATAATTTTGATCCTGAACCTCGATTTTATTGGGTTTTTGTTGTCAGGTCTCCTGAGACAAACTGCAAGAATCTTCGGGAGCTGCAACTGATAGTTCGAAACTTCAACGACTGCCACAGCCACACCGTTTACATGGACAAACTGGTTGCGATGTATACCGGAACCTTCGGCCTGAGCGCCATTTTGTTGGCTAGTTTCGTTCATCCGGTGACAACATCAATGACTGCGTACATTTCAATCATGTGCATTGCCAAGTTTCCGACAGTTTTCCACAAGGCGTATCACATCTACGAAAACATGGAAGAATTGATGCGCTTGACGCTACTGCGCAGTAGCGGAACTTTGACGCATCGGCTGGTGGCGAAAACTGTCACGTCTATTCATAACGAAGGGATTTCGGTTGGAGGCCTTCGAAGATTCGAAAGGGACGCTTTCTTGGTGTATTGCGGTTTCATCTTTAATACGATCGTGTCTATTCTCATCAGTTCGAAGTAGACACTAAACGCTCGCCTCCGGAGTGACCAATTTTTGTTCTGAAGATGCTGTGGCTGTTTCGGAGCGTTCAAATTTTTCGGAGATGTCCGTGGATCATCAGAGCTCCCATAACGAAATCATTTATTAGAATCGATTTTTTGGACTCACAGCTGAATTCGGGGTTGAAACACGCTTAAAGACAACGCTAGGCATAGAAAGCTAGCAATCTTCGGAATTACTTAACGTTTTAAAAGACCTATTTCAATTGACAGCCAAGTTGCCAAATGTCAGTAAATACCAAAAATCTAAACCCATTAGCACTTATAAGTGCTTGTCACTTGGCGCTTAAGTGTGTCCGTCAATTGCTAGAATTTTTAAAAGCTAAGAGGTATTTATACTTAAGCTCAACGCTGGAAGCGTTCGAGTAAAATATGTAAGTAGTTTTTGACATTGTGTCACTTGAATGTCGCGCTCGGCAGTTCGTATTAAATAAAAGTAGTTTCACAGGCAGGCTTTGTTCTTGGAACATTCGATACCTGAATTCAGTCTCAACAAAGTTTCGGTTAAAGCTTAAAGTTAAGGCACTAACTCTATACACTCTATGGTGTTTCGAGAAGCAAAAAAATTCAGATTCTAATTCAAAAAAGTGTTGAATCCAAAACAAAACAGGACAATGGGCGGCCCGAGCTTCCAAACTGCAGTGGCTTTCAACCTGCTCGTCCTAAAACTCAACGCTTTTCTGTTCAGCTTTCCGATTTCAGTCGACTTGAAGAAAAAGCGCATTCGTCGAAACGACTCACTACTTCGAAAAGTCTTCTGGAATCTGGAACTTCGGTCTCGGCCTTTTGGCCTTCAAAACGGCTTACGTCACCGGAGCCTTTGCGGCAGCGTCCAAATCCCCGGAACTGTACAATGAACTCCATTATCCGCTGCACTTTGTATTCGTGACTGGACATTTGCTCGCGGCTCCAGTTGGCCACGTGTTGTTCAATGCCCATCGGAACAGTTTCATACTCGCTTGGAACACGCTTCTGACCGACCTGCCCAGCGTCGGAATCAACAGTCCGATGCAACTTCAACTGGCGCTTGTATACCCAGTGATGACGACAGTTGGAGTGTTGGCGTCCGCTGTCATGTTCGCCTTGGACGGCAGCTGGGTACATCAACTGGAGTTCTTCGTTACGGCGATGCGTGAGCGCGGCTACTGGGGTCATGACTGGACGTTCATGACAGCGTCGATTGTGGCTCAGGCTGTGGATGCGTACACTTTGATGATGATCCCGGCTCTTGTGTGCTGCCTCGCCATCAGCCACATTGGGGCCTTTGAAGTGACAAACGCTGTAAACAGGAAATGGATCCAAGACGCTGCAACAACGTAATGCATTTTTCGAAATTTTCTTGATTGCTACTTGAGTGGGAAATCATAGGCGATTGACTTGTTTTTTTATTCATCATAGGCCCTCTGAAACAAACTGCAGGAACCTAAAGAAGCTCCAGATGATGATCCGCAACTTGAACGACTGCCTCGGACCTACGATATACATCGACAAACTTGTCTGCATGTACACTGGAGTCTGCGGACTAAGCGCCATTTTGTTGGCCACTTTCGTTCATCCGGTCACAACGACTATGACTGCCTACATTGCCGTCTCGTGCATCACCAAATATCCGACAGTTTGCCACAAGGCGTATCCCATTTACGAAAACATGCAAGAGTTGAAGCGCTTGACGCTTCTGCGCAGTAGCGGAACTTTGACGCATCGGCTGGTCGCCAAAACTGTCGTGTCGGTTCACAACGAAGGTATTTCGGTTGGAGGCTTTCGAAGATTTGACAGGGACACTTTTTTGGTGTACGGCGACTTCATTGTGAGTACAGTTGCGAACATTCTGATAAGCTCAAAATAGATCCATGTTGTCCAAGCCGAGCCTTCTGTTTGAGTTCTGAATAAATCCATATAGCTATTTTGGCACTAGCAGTTCCAACGAAGAATCGGCTTCGACCAAATTGAGCAAGTAACTTCTTGACCTTGTTCTGTCGACACTTTCTGCTAATTTTAAGTCTGATTGGATTGTATGATTGTTCAGATAATTGTCAACAAATTTTACCTTGTATTTGATTGCACACAATTAAAGTAGATTACGTCAATTAACAAGTTTCTGGGCATCTTAGTTTGTCGATTTAACCAATTTAAACGCCAAAACTATAACTATTTCCCCGTGATTCCGTTGTTCTCAAACTCGAAGAACTCCAAAGTAATTTCAAAATTCCAGGTTCGACCTTAAGCGTTTTAGCGATTTGCTGAAGGCAGTCAGTCTGCCTTTCAAGCTGTCATAATAAAGTTTCGAAATGTTTCTAACGCCTGTAATACTAAATTGGATCGGCCGAATGCTTCGATGCGCCGAACTAATCCACACTCTACCGTTCAAATGGAACCGCGAAACCAGCAGAGTTGAAGTACTTCACGGTTGGAAGCTAACAGTATTTCACTGGCACTACCGAATAGTCATCGTCCACTCGGCCTTCGTTTGGTACAGTTGCATCGGAACGCTGAGAACAGCCGAAGTTAAGGACTCACAAAAAATGATCGCCGGCTACCTGGCTGTTTTTTGGACGTTTCAAGTAATGTTGACAACGAGTTTCGTTCTGATGTACAGCGAATTTGCTGGTTACTTGAACAAAAGCCTCAAGTTTTTACAAGGTGAGCCACATTTTCAAAATCAACGTTTTTTTCAACGCTAATTTCAAAATATATCAGCAGATTATTCGAACAAGTTCAAAAAATTCAACGCAAGTCACCAAAAGA
This sequence comes from Sphaeridia pumilis, assembly GCA_034698345.1. Classification (NCBI taxonomy): domain Eukaryota; kingdom Metazoa; phylum Arthropoda; class Collembola; order Symphypleona; family Sminthurididae; genus Sphaeridia; species Sphaeridia pumilis. The sequence goes on along the minus strand of JAQGBJ010004486.1, from coordinate 4,811 downwards.
CCCCAACTTTAACCAAGGCCAACGAAGTCCTCTGCTTCGCCACCGGCAACGGTCTGTTCGCCCTTTGGGTCCTTTGGAACCTGTGGGTTTTAATTGACCCCAAACTTCCGACGCTTGTTGGACCGTTTCTGAGCTCCAACCCTTGTGTCAGCAGAATTGCTTCGAGCGCCGTCATTGTGTACTTGGGCTGGAACTTTTGGGTGGTTGCCGCAGTGCTGATGATGGCGCTGAACGCTGTTCTTGTGGGGTTCTTGGCGGTGGATACAGAACTTCGGTAAAACTTCGATGCAGAACTTCGATTTTTAAAGTTTCAGAAAACCATTTCCAGTTTGGTGGTTTTCTTACAGGGTAAAAGTATTTACGACATCCGGTAGAGGGCGCGCGCATCTTCAGAAATCCATCGACTACTACAACCAAGGCCAAATTCTCCTCGGACTTCATAACCAGGTTTATTCCAAGGTTATTATGCCTTCGACAGAATTATTTTTCCTACTGACCTGCGTCTTTGGATTCTACGGCCTGATTAGACTTCCAGGGTTCACTGCGGCCATTGTTGGGTTTCTGGGCTTTTATACGTACTTTGCGCTTGTGCTCTTGTTCCGCATGCCTGCAGAGTTTTACTTAAGGTCCGAGGAGTACATGGTTAAGTGGGGGCGGAGCTTGGCGCATGCGCGGTTAGTTGATCGGAAGGTGTTCAAGGCTGCGCGGCCCTGGAAGGTTACCTGCGGGTTCTATGCGTTTATCGATGCGGGGTTGATTTTGACAGTGACGCATTTGGTGTTTGCGAATGTGGTGCAAATGTTGATGATGGATGGGCGTTGATGGAGTTGAGTTTTGGGCGGGATTTCGGGTCAAGTTGGTTGAGACAGTTGTGACAATGGGAAAACATTGACGTTTTCAGCCTTGTTTGGAAGTGTTATATAAGAAGGTGCTTGGATAAACACTTGAGACAGTTTTCAGGTCAACAAACAAAAAGTACCTTGATTCTCTCGAATATTCTCAGATGTATTTTCAAAACGTGGCTTTAAAATATAGTCGTCTTTAATTTTTTGTGGAGCAACTGTGTGTGCAAATGGATTAAACATTTTTCAAAACAAAAAAGTAGAAAATTGAATTACAGTTTAACAAAATGGGCGGTCCAACCTTCGAAACTGCAGTGTACTTCAACCTGCTCGTTCTAAAAATCAACGCTTTTCTGTTCAGCTTCCCGATTTCTGTCGATCTGAAGCCGAAGCGAATTCGTCGGAATGATTCGCTACTTCGAAAAATGCTGTGGTATCTCGGTCTCGGCCTGTTCTTCTTCAAAACGGCTTACGTCACTGGTACCTTCGCTGCAGCGTCCAAATTCGCTGAACTATACAACGAACTTCATTTCCCGCTCCACTTCGTCTTCATGACAGGCTACTTGCTCGCTGGTCCTGCTGGCCACGTCTTCTTCAACGTCCATCGAAACGGCTTCATCATCGTCTGGAACACGCTTTTGGCCGACCTGCCCAACGTGGAAATCGACAGCCCTGCGCAGCTGCAGTTCGTCCTCGCATACCCAGTGCTGACGACCGTCGGCTTGACTGCGGCCAACGTCATGTTCGCCTTGGACCACAGTTGGATTCAGCAGCTGCAGTTCGTTGTAGTGGCGATGCGCGAGCGCGGATACTTCGGCCACTACGAAGGTGCGTATTTGGCAGCGTCGATGGTCGCTCAGTTCGTCGATATGTACACGCTGATGATGATTCCAGCGATCGTTGGATGCATTTCGATGAGCCACATTGGCGCGCTGGAGGTCACAAACGCTGTTGGCAAGAAATGGATCGAAGGTGCAAAATCAAACTTCTCGGAGACCAAGTGCAAGAATCTTCGGGAGCTGCAACTGATGATTCGAAATTTCAACGACTGTCACAACTCAGTCATTTACCTGGACAAACTGATCTGCATGTACACTGGAACTGTGGGACTGAGCGCCATCTTGTTGGCGGACTTTGTCCATCCGGTGACAACAGCGGTCACAGCCTATGTTTCCATCATGTGCATCACCAAGTTTCCCACCATTTGCCACAAGGCGTATCCGCTTTACAAAAACATGGAAGAGTTGAAGCGCTTGACGCTTCTGCGCAGCAGTGAAACTTCGACGCATCGGTTGGCCGCCAAAACAGTCGAGTCGATTCACAACGAAGGTATTTCGGTTGGAGGTTTTCATCGATTTGAACAGAACGCCTTTCTTGCTTACGGTGGTTTTATTGTTGACACTGTTGTGTCTATTGTGATTGGCTGGCGCTAATGTTCTCGAAGCTTGGTCTAAAGCGTGTAAATTTCGTAGCGAGCGCCATCAAGCGGTTAGAAGCGTTGTTAGAGCCGCTCAATGCATCTTTGACCTGTTGCAGCGCAGAGCTGCTCATAGAAGGTGACTTGAAACATAAGTAAACTTGAAGCAAAAATTATTTCCCAAGCACAAAAACTTGTATCTCAAGTCGAGTAACATTGCTTTGTGATGTTGGATGTCTCACACAATTTCGCAACGCTGAACTCACTCTATGGTAAAAACCCGACCTTGGATTTATACGTCGAAGGATAAACAAGCAGAATTAGCTAAATAAGAAGAATTGTTCAAGTTTGAGCTTCATTCACTTGGTAATTTTGAAGCCAAACTCACTAATTTCCTTGGTTTCAAAAGCACATGTCTTTGAAGACTTTGTAAAATCGCAATTCTTGGTGTAAAATTATCAAAATATAAGCATACAAATATATATACAAAGTGCAAACAAAATTTTCAAAATGGAGGCAACAATCAGCCGTCTAAAAGACTCGTTCAGCGCCATTACAACCGAAACCAAAGAGGGCGGTTACTTGTACCTCAACAGCTCCTCCTACCGGAAATGGAACGAACCCACATCTTCTCAAGTACACTCAAGTTTCCAAAAAGCCCTGGATTGGATTCTAAAATCCCAAGTTCTTCAAGTTTCTCACTCGGAATCTGCCCACCTAATCCCAATTTTGTGGGACCTCATCGATGATAGTTCCATCGAAGAGTCTCAAGTTTCAAAGCTCAAAACGCTTTTGCTTCACCACATCCAAAAAATACTTCCGCCCGAAGGCCTCTTCAGCCTCAACCCCAATGAAGTGACTCCAGATTTCATTGTTGGACTCCCAATACTCTGCAAATTGAACTTGATCAACGAAGGTCCAGTCAGTCTCTTTGTGGTCCAATGCCTCGAAGAGGCCTACGGTCTTTTGAAGCAGTATTCGGAGGATCCAGAAAACTCCGAGGACATCAACAATGAACTTGTGATTGTGGATCCTGTTAAATGCGCGAGCATTTTGAGCGCCATCTACTCTTTGAACTTGTACGAGCAGCACGGAGCCCAATGCGCCGAACTCGAAGACTATGTTTTGGGATGCCTTGAAGCTGAACTCGTCGAAGAGTCTCAAGTTTTTTTGAGCGTGTTCGTCGGAATGGTGGTTGCAGCTGCTGAAGTTTCCGGAAGTGAATTAAGCGAGTTTGTACGACAAGTTCGAGCGATTCTTGTTGATAAGCTTATGGAACGAAGCGGAAGTGGCGGCGAGGACTGGAAGTCTTCCTGCGACTTGATCAATTGCGGACTTCGGATTTGGGGTTTGAGCTGCCTGAAGGTTCTGGACGGTACAAGCGTTCGAAGCGTCATCGCCAGCAAGGATTTGAGGTCTTTGATCAAGTTGCAAAATTCAGACGGAAGTTGGGCAAAAGCTGGGACAGAATCCCCGGAAGTTTGCGAATTCGGTCAAGTTTTTGCTACAGCGGCGTGCATGACTGCAGTGTCAAAATTTTGTTGAAAAATGTATGCTAAAATCGTGCAATTTTTCTCCCTGTATAAATTTGTTCCCAGTTTTGTCATTTGTCATTTTGGTAATAAATACGGCTGTTGCATGGCAGTTTCCGTAAGATTTTGAGACAATTGCTGTGTAATTTTTCAGATGAGTCGGGCGCTGAGACACTTTTTTACTGGAAATTTAATGGGACTCAGCGAACCGGCTCAGGTGTTTCATCAAGAGTTTTTGCCCGAAAAATTTTCATAAGAACGTGATGACTCTTACAGCTCGGGCACTGCGCTGCGCTGCGCTGTTGACGCTGCGCTTTTTTCCTCCAAAACTGCATTTCAAAATAAATACGCCCGAACCCGTTACTTGATATATCAGATCTTTGAGGCGACAACTTGACATTATTTACACTGCGGTTTTGGGCGCGCCGCGCGCAAGAATTTTTTGGAACCTTCCGAGAGATTAATGGATAAGGTAACGGAAACGGAGAAAAAGACTGAAACGGGTAAATCTTACGACGCTTTTTGCTACGCTGCAGCGACTCTTTTTCGGACGCTGAAATGGTGGGGTTTGGAGTATAAAAGTCGTGGGAATCGGGGGAATTTTGTATAGTTCACTTTTGACTCTGAAGCTGTGAAGAAGTTCAAGACTGGCGTTCTTTTGCAGCCTCCAAAAATGAGAGGCGTTTGGGTAAGTTGTAGCGTTGGAGAATTTTTAAAAGCTGGAAAATTGAAAACTGAGCTTTTGGCTCGATTTCAGGTATCGGCGATAGTAACAGCGCTAGTCGCTGCAGCGACAAGGCTGGAAGGCAGGACGGAGGCAGCGCCATCTTCCGATGATCTCAACAAAGCAATGCCGGCTCCTACTTCGGCAACGGCAACGGCGGACCCCAAGGACTTTGCTCACTTGTACGGCGAAACTGAAGAAATACTAAAGAAGCGGAAACGAAGTGGAAAAGTGCTCAAGAACATCATTATTGCCAAGATTCCAGCGCCGCAAGTCGGTATGGTGTTGCCAAAAGC
>JAQGBJ010004485.1:0-10158 GCA_034698345.1 Sphaeridia pumilis | reverse complement strand
CTTCCAGCAAGACTGGCGGTGGAGCAAATTGCAAAATTGTGGTTTATGAACCGTGGCTTTTATGACTCGTGCTCATCCTTATAATGTATAATGGCCTTCTTTTGCTTTTGTTTCAACTTGAGCCATCAAAGGGATTTGGACATGAACTGAAGCTGCGAGTGAGTTTCTTGAGTCAAAAGAATAGCAAGACACACAGGCTAAAATTATGACTGAAAGGGAAAAAAGAGCAAAAATGAAACACGAACGACGCTTCCGGTGCTGAATGACTTGATCGTCTTGTCGGTTGCCAAGTTGCCACCTCTACTACCTGAAAACTGTCTGAAATTGAAGTAGACTCTTAACATCCGCGAGCCATTAACGCTAATTTAAAGTTCATCATGCATGCTGCATGTTGTGGTGGTTAACAAGATACGCATTAAGAAAAATTATATACGAGAGTTGAGCAGCACTGGGAAACAATTACCTTGAGGGCGGCGGTTTAAGAAGGCAGATTTGGAATCGCTTGAAGATTTTGGGCTGTTAACAAGATTAAAAGGAAGTTGAAAGAGTCGCTTGCTTGCTTGAGCACCTGATGTGAATTCTAGACATTATATATTGCATCTTTATAACTTTTCATTACAACGTGAAGTGTTTTTTGGATGAATTTTTTGAAAAACGAACTTCAGATGATTCTAGGAAACATGGGAATGAGCTTCGAGACCGATTACTGCAGATATGGTCTCTGACTCCAGTATAGGAAATTCAAGAGCAAGATTTTCAGTTTCGAAAATCTTTATTCGGTCATCAAGACCAAAACGACTTTCTATTGTAATGTTCCGGAGCTAAAGACAACAATACTAAATGAGTCACCATTGCAGTGAGACCCCATAACTTGACATGACTATTTGCAGCACCCATGTATTTTTCTAGGTTAATAAATATCGGAAGCGGCACCGGCGACCTCTTGGTTGGGTACATGAACACATCCCAGTTTGCACTATCACATAAATGTTCAACAGGAACCGTAAAGGCCAGGGCGACTTCGTCCTGGTTGACAATCAATGTCGAAGTCTGCAGCGGTTTCTCAATGAGTCCCAGCACTGGCGCCACTCGCATCACCGAAGTCACCGTCGGCACCGAAGGCAACACGCCCCAAACTTGGATGTCACTCGGTGGAATGCCGACTTCTTCTTCTGTTTCCCTTAAAGCAGTTGTGACAACGTTGCCATTATCCGCTTCGTCAATTTTTCCACCAGGGAACGAAATCTCTCCAGCGTGTTTGCCGAGACGAGTTGAACGAAGCGTGAAGAGGATTGAAGGTCGGTTGAGCTCGTCGAAGCACAGCGGGACCAGCACTGCTGCCTTCTTTTGCAGGGTTTTGCCAACCCAGGCTTCACCGGGTAATGGCGACACGTGCTGTTCTAGTTTGCCGATGGTTTTGATCTTGTTGGCTTCGCCGAAGATATCAGCTGAAATGCTCATGGCTCGATGTGGACTTTGGCACGGCCTTGAAGGGTGAAGGAAGAGTTCCAAGCTACTTCGGCTTCCCAGCAGCCATGTAGCAGGGATCTGTGGATCAGAAAAAACGATTTGTGGTTCAATAGTTCCAGATTAATCAGCTAACTGAATATTCCATTGATTTGGGCTAGTTAATTACCTTTTGCATCCTTGAAATGAGACAGTTTGTTGAAAACAGCTGACTGACTCAGGTCACACCATTTGACTTTCACTCCAACTGGGTAAAGGAAGCAAGGCCATTTTCAATGGCAAAATCTATTGAATATCATCTAAAATTGAAAAGTTTCTGCTCATTTAGTAGACTAGAATGCACTATTATGAGAAGTGAATGGAAATCTCTTTACTTTTTAACCTAAAAACATATGATGTTCTGACACAATCACAAAATCATGTGTTTTTGTTTACGCAAGAAGCTCATGGGGATCATAGATTTTAAGCGGAGTCATTGAGTAATAGCCTCGATTTCTGGATTCATGGCGTCGCTGTAAACGTTCTGGACAAAATAGCCTTTTGGAGATGGAGAAAGCTGGTTTTTGACATGAAAATAAATGTTATAAATGCAATGGTTTTGAAAATTGATTGAGAAAACCCTTGTGGGTTCCGGTTTGAATCGCATCACAATTTGACCTTTGGTAGATGATTATTGACTGCAGTTTTTTAATGCAAAACCGCAAATTAAATCTGATTGCCTTCGCATCAACGTTCATTGGAATTCTCGAATACGAACCGAATCAAAGTGTTACTTGGAGCGGAAGCGCATAGCGGTTTTAGCACTAGAAAATTTTCTGTGATTCTAAAATTAGCTAGCGCCGATCCCAATCATAGCTTCCCATGTTACAAGTATTTTTATCACGGCACAAGAGTCAATCTTTTCACTTTGCCGAAACCAACTCTCGGCTAGAAGAGTTTCTGGCCACTGTCACACAGTTGCTATAAAAGTTTTAAAAACTAGCGGCCTTGAAACAACGAGATTATCGAATTGAATCCGAATCGCTCTCAACTCTCCTCCGAGTTTATGTACTTCTTGAAAAGTGGAAAAAAGTTACTTCAGATGCTGTCACAACAGCCACAGCTGCATAAACTGCAGTTCATATTTGTGGGCAGCTGCAATTTGTCTGTAACGAAAGGAATTCGCAATTAGAAATTCAAGTGCTGGTGTATCCATTAACTGACTGAGAGCTGCTAACTGACCGTTTCTAAAGCATTAAAACGATTTCTGCAAGCAGGTATGTCAGCAAATTATTTTGTGTTCTACTAGAAGTCGGTGGATTAACGCATAATTGACTGTGCAATATTGCCAATTACATACAAAACTAATGGCGCTTGCAAGATGAGGAGTGAGGATGGCTAAAAGCGTTACAGATTTAGCCATTAACGTATGTTTGACTGAATCGCCTTGAAAAATTGCACCTGTTGATGACCAAATAAAAAGTAAATTTTGTTTTGTAAACAAGGAGATGATCTCATAGCAAATGTTGATTCGCAACAATGTGTTCGAACCTGTTCTAGATTTTGCAACAATCAAAGTCCAAGTTTGCTTATTATGAAGTCAAAAGTCGTTCAAAAGGATTAAAATCCTTAAGGGTACTGTAAAGGATTTGTGGGCCATCGAGTGAGAAAATTCAAACGGAAAAGCGCGAATACTGTTACATCTTTTTGTTTGTTTTGATTTTGAACAGTTAGAGCTAGAGGATCGTAAACGTACTTGTGAAAACATTTTCTTGTTATTTTGTACTTCATATTTTGAAAATTTTCTTAACAGAACTATATAATGCCTGTGATTGCTCCCGGTTTTGATAGTTTAGTTGGAATTTCTGTGCGATATCAGTTAAAACTGGTCATTGTTTAACGAAGAGGGTCGACGTAATGATAGAATGTCGAGTGCCATTCTATCAGTGCAGCTTATCTGTGTCAATATTAATAGACAATCGATCATTCCAGAATGGCTACGTACTTCCTTCGACATCGAAGAGGTGTTCAAATGATCAGAATTATTGAATGTTCTCTGAACTGACAAATCGAGTTAGATTCTGTGGAATTTTGTTCAGTTTCTAAAATGGAATCACTTTCTGACATTTCAGGTGAACCTACTGCCAAATTCTACGTGCCTGTCAGGGAATCTGACCTTCAAAAGACTGAATCCTCCGAAGACGATATGGATACAGGCAGTGGAACGGACAATGGGGATGTCTTGCTGAGTGATGTCAAAAGTGAAGAAGACGCAAATGGAGTTGAAGTGGCCTCAAACGAACCAAAGTCTTCCAAGTTTCCTGCTACGTATTTGGTTCTCAAGCTTTCGCCGAATATTCAACCGGCGGCGGTATCTTGGTTAGCTAGGAAGATTACTTCGAAAAGGCATGATGGTGGGGCGGAATTGCAATTGCGGGCTGAGCAGTTCCGAGGCAAGAAGAAGGAGGTACGCTTGATTCAACGTTCGAGCTTTTCATTATAGTACTTTTAATTCAAGTTTTTTCTGATTTCAGGGCTTGGTGCTCCACATAAGTGCTTCGAAGCTAAAGTTTTTAGAAACTGCCGAGCTTATAGAACTGAAGAAAACTGATGTTCATGGTGTCATGCGTGAATTTACCGTCTCTGATCTAGACAACTTTCTTCACGACGGCATCAGAATAGAGAACTTGCTCAGTGTTGCCGAAAAGCAACAGATTGTTCTACATGAGCTAGAGAACATCAGAGCGCAGTTTGATGAACATACAGTACCTGGATATCCCAACATTACCTTGTTCCCGGGCCAGTCAGTGTGTAAGTTTTTTGAAAGTTTCGTTGGCGTTTGTTCACTGTTTCAATAGAAATGTAACTTTTGAACTGGTTCCAGTTCAGGTATATGTACAAGAAGGACTGATAGCCACCTACTACCCACTGCACGATGCTCAAGAGTTGGAGCAGCTGGGCGTCAAATGGTATTGGGCACTTTTCCAGGCACAGCCATTTGGTAAGAACACCTGAATCCTGTTAGTTACGGCAAAATCATGACGCTTGTTCAGCTGTCTAAACAAATATTAACATTGGTTTAATGCTTTTTCAGAGGAAATCCGTCGATATTTTGGAGAGGCCATAGCCCTATATTTCTCATTTTTGGGTTTTTATACCACTTCGCTGTTCGTACCTGCAATTTTTGGAATCCTGCACATGTTTCTCCCAGAATCAGCATCATCGACGTCGGTTGTCTTCTTCTGTGTTTTCAACTTGATCTGGGTCACGATATTTCTGGAGGCGTGGAAACGCAAATGTTCGGGTCTGGCATACTCATGGGGGACGTTAAGGATGACCAAGTGGGAAGAACCCAGAGCCAATTATCGGGGCACGCCATCTGTGGATCCAGTTACCGGAAGATATACTGCAAAGTACCCTTGGTGGAAAACTTCGATAAAGGTATCTGATTTATCAGCAATATATACAGCAAATACTCCTTGACAACAATTGATTTTGGTATTTCCTTCCAGGCTTATTGCGTCTCCCTCCCGATCGTGATGGCCTGCTTATTTGGTGCATTCTACATCATGTTGTACTCATTTTGGGCTGAGGAAGCAATGATTGAAGCTAAGCAAAGATATGGAAGCAAAATGGCGGGCATGTTTGTGATGTTACCCAGTATCGTATATGCAGCACTTGTGCACTTTATGAACTTGTACTACCGTCAACTTGCCAACTTTTTGACTGAATGGGGTAAGTTCATAATATTTATATTTTTGTAGTTGCACTTGTGCCTTCGTTAATCGTGCGGTTTCCGTATTCTAGAGAACCATAGAACCCAAGCACAATTCGAACGCCATCGAGTGACCAAGCTGGTGCTTTTCGAGTTCGTCAACAACTTCATGTCTCTCTTTTACATTGCGTTTTATATTCAAGATTTCGAAATGCTCAAATCGGTATGCTATCTTTACGAAATGACATGATGAGTGGACATACGCAATCATTAATTGCTCTTTGATTGGATTTCAGCAAGTAACAGTTATGCTCATAATTCAACAAGGACTCAATCACTTTCAAGAAGCACTTTTGCCTTTGGTCATCAAAAAGGGATATCATCGGGTAACTTCAGTAAATTAATCAATCTCTAAAATTGAGTTGTGAAGCTTACATGCATTTATATCTGCCAGATGCGAGAATTTGCCAGGACGAAATATCCACAGAAATTCAATCTGATCGGTGTCGCTGCTGCCATTACACCACTGAAGGCCTCTACTCTGAGTCTCATCAGCTCCACTTCCAGCGGATCGGTGGAATCTCAAAAATCTGATGCATCCATTTGGGATCCTGTAGCGTTGGGCATGAAGGTCTTGGATCCAGCAGATCCAAGGTTGCAGAAATCTAGGACAGAAGGAGAAATGGATCCTTATGAGGTTTGATGCAGTTAAATTAGATTTGGACACCACTACAATGTATTGACTTTTCTCATTTTTCATATTTGTGTCTAGGGAACATTCGACGACTACTTGGAAATGTTCATTCAATTCGGCTACGTCTTTTTGTTCTCTGCTGTTTACCCGCTAGCAGCTGTTTGGGCAATAGTCAACAACATTTTAGAAATTCGGGCGGATGCTTTTAAATTGTGCAAAGTGTATCAACGGCCCATTCCCAAAAAAGTTAAAGATATTGGAGCTTGGCAGGTATACATAATCTGTTCTGCTTTTCAGTATGAAAACTTATTGAAGAACTTATTTTAAAGTCATTTTGCATAATCCCAACAGGTGGCGTTTGAAGTAATGGGAGGAATCGCAGTGATGACTAATTGTGCACTGCTCTGTCTTTCCCCGAATCTTCGGACATATGCCCCGACAATGCGACCAGTGGAATGGCTTCTTTTGTTTGTTATCATTGAACATTTTGTCCTGGCATCCAAGATGGCTTTGCGTTCGCTTATACCGGATACTCCAGCCTGGGTCAAGATCGAAATGGCTCGCCTTGAGTACCAGTCAAGGCAGGCTTTGAAACATGAGGTATGAACAATTTTGCTACTTCAACTGAATTTTGACTTTCGTCACCGTTAAATCCATTAATTTTTCTCTTTCTACACAGCAATCCAAAAACGCGCGTAGGCAACTTACGCGAAGATTCAAGTCATTTCAAGTCAAAACCAAGAAACCCCGTTCTCTTCGGATCAAACAGGATGTGGTCGAATCAGCGGAACCTGGAGCTGTACGTCGTAAACGGGTCACAATGGCAGAAGCTGTTTCTACAACCGTCGACTGATTAAGTTAGCGTCCTATCATCCATGTTAAAACCTGAAAAGACCGTCGTCTCTAATGGTTCTCTAGTCAACTCTGTATTAATGCCGGTGCAGAAGCTATATTATTTTTATTGGAATTATTGTGCAAACGGCCTAGAGAATATCAGATAAGTCTTCCATGTAGAACTTGATGAAATATCAGTTGATTCTATGAATTTGTCAAACATCGCAAAACCTTGTGCTCATTTCGTTTTCATTCTGGGTATTTAAGTTTGAAAAGCCGATGTGAACTAAAGCCTTAATCGAAGCGTATTAGCTGTTCCGGTGGACAACCTTACAAATAGTTTTAGTTTTAAATCAATCAAACAGCAAGTACACAACAGATTCATTTATTGGCTAAACAACATAAATAGATCAATTCAAGACTCATTTCAAAAATATCCTCACATTTCAAGTACTTTCAAGATTTTGTCGGTAAGTTACAATGTCAACTTGTTTATGTCTAATAAATTAAAGTCGAAGTTTCCATCAAGGAATTCGTACCAAGTAGCAACAAAAACAAAAATATAAGCAACAATAGACGGTCGTCATGATCGTCTCAAGCCCTCGTTCAGTTCCGTTCAGATTGGAGTCCATGTTCGGCGATGGTTCCTAAAACCAAAAAAAAAATCACAGGGTTTTAACGTCGCCAAAAAATCAAAATCCTCATACTCCCAACTATCAAAAACCACACAAGTTACTCACTTTACAACGCAGCCAGAACTCGATTCTGGATGTTGGTGAACCAATCTCCATCGACGTTCCTCCTGTACCTTCCATGCCCGCTGCTCGACCTCCATCCTTGACCATGTCCATGGGACTCTTGTGGAACATGCTTGAAGGCAGCGACTCCATAAAGAACAATCAACCAGAGGATCCCAAAGTACACGAGCGGAAGAAGTACCAACGGATGGATCACTGCAGCCAATCCATGAGCGTACGTGATGGGCGCGCTCCAGCCACTTCGAGCAGCAGTGTCCGAAGAAGCAGAAGCCGAAGAAGCACTTTGATGATGACTCGAGGCCGCCGCGACCGTAGCTTCCCTGGCCTGCTTCGACGAAGAACTCGCAGCTTCAGCAACCTGGAACACGATTCCGAGCAAAACTGCAGCACTGAGCAGGTAAACTGCCGTCTTGTTCTGTCTGACTGACATTTTGAGCTCTTTTTGCACTATTGGACTGTACTGTGGGTGGTGAGTATTGCAGTTTTTGGCCTGCTTCCAGAAGGTCTCAACTCTTGAGCTCCAAGTCATGGAATGAAGTCAGCTTCCCTTCTGCACACGCTTTTAAAACGTTCGAAAAGACTTTGTTTGGGTGGAGCTTGGAGAAATTGAGCTCCTTTCACACTTGTACTCTCCCTGTGTGTTTTACATGCTTTTACAGCGTCCCTCAGAGATCCACTTTTGGCGCCTTGGTCCGCGAGCCTTGAGGCGACTCCTGCGCTTGCGCTCATCTTGAACTTGCGCGAGGGAAAATTTTCAACGGATCCCCTCCTGGCTTCCTTTCGCCTGCAGTCATTTCACTTAAAAGTCTTCGACGCATTTTCCCCATTAATAAGCTTGAGACGCACTCTTATGTTAATCAGGGATGAATCTCGATTCTAAAGCGTACCTTATAAAACATTATGGCAATTATTTATTATTAAGCGCGTAAAATATATGGCCGTCATTACACGTTACGTTGCTCTTTATCCCAGTTTTTACAACAGCCGAATAATTCCATATAAATCATCTGCCATATCTTTCCGCACCTTTGTTCTGAAATCACAAGCGCTTCTCAGAAACATTTCTTCAGATTTCAGCCTTGAGCGCCGCGCGGCCGCGCGCTCGTGTCACTTACACTTTTGAACCCATTTCAATACACTCACGACAAATTCGACTGACTGAGGCAAATCCTGTGGCTTTTTCACCATGATTGTATGTCATGAAACAATATTTTTGATTGTATTTGATTGTTCCTCTGCCTGGAGTGGTATGTAATTTGCGAAAATTCGCAAATATGTTTGGAGGTCCTGTGTTTTCACTTGCATAAGGTGACTTTCAGATTCTCTCTCAGATTTCAACACCTTTAGTGCTTTTACAAAACACGATAATAAAAATCCTTGAATTGGAATTCAATGTCCGTTATCGATTTCTCTCTCAAAAAATAATTTTATTGACAAGGTGTTGTGGATGGCGAATTTTCCATCATGTTTTAATAATGCCTTGTTATTAACGTGTTCAACTTTTACTTTTCTTTTGCTGTTATCGGTGAGATCGTGACATGAACTCGAGTTCAACGGAGGCGGTCAGCAGGAGCCGCGCAGCGCTGCGCTGCTGCGCTTCATGGATGAACCCACGCAAACCTACTCGTAAACAAAGAAAATCTTACGTGTTTACACCATATTTTAGTGCGCCAACTTGATTTTTATCGTCGTTTTTATTTTTCTTATGTCTTATTCTTTTGATTTCCCTTTGTTTTCCTCAGATTCATTTCATAAAGCTACACATGTTTAAACGGCTTGAATCACGTGGTCGATTTCAAGGGTCGTTTATTCCTTGCTTCGATTCACTTTCATTTGACAGACTTTTGAGAGTTATCTTTGAACTTGAGACGACGAGGCGATTTTGAAATCTTGACCTTTTCTTGCTACTTGTTCTACATGGCCTTTATGGGAGTTCAAACTCAAAATGTTTGCAAAATTCAGTGGAATTCGGAGAATCCAAGCAAAAATCCTTGTGACCCCATGACACAATTATGTACGTAGCTTATACGCTTTTACTCGCCAAAGCCTCGGCCAAATACTCATCGGAAGATTAAATACGCTGCATTGCAAATTAATGCCGAAATGGGAAACCTTGAATTCAACCTGTGGACGCTGTTGTTAAAGTAAATGGCGAAAAAGCCAGGTGTAAAATGAAAAGCGTTTGCTTCATCTTGCTATCCTTATTGGATACAAGCCTTATGAAAAATTTGATAAATTATTGAAATGGGCAAGAATGTATTGCAAATACGCCAAATGTAGAACGTGGTTGTTTTTATTAATAATAAATTGTAGGCGTCGAAATTGTTATGTGGGTCTTCAGGTAAAATGGAAATTGCTTTTCGTTGTAGCAGTACAACATGGAAAAATATAAAAATGTATGGAATTTATGACTTCCAATTAACGGTGGATGCTTTGATTTTCAATTTATCGAAATAGGCAGGCAGTGGGTATTAGCAATGGCCTACTCTTGAATTCGAGTGCAGTTTTCAGCTTTTTTAGTAGTGGCCCTTGAGGTATATATGTATTGGTTTAATTGTTTTGTGGAAGAACGAAGAAGAAGTTTCAGTAAAGCCTGCCTAGGTACTCAGGTAAGCATTGAAAAAAGAAATCTGCGCGCGCTTTTAGTTACAAGTTAATTAGAATTAGTCCAAAAAGCGCAAAACTGAAAGTGGCCTCTCCCATGATGCGTG
>JAQGBJ010004484.1:0-10158 GCA_034698345.1 Sphaeridia pumilis | reverse complement strand
TAAAATCGTCATTTTTTGGCCAAAACAGGTTTTTTAGGTGCCTGGCAGCCTTTTAGGACCATCTCCGGTTCGTCGATATTTTTCGGTGAAATCGTTCCAGAAACTCGTTGAAGCTACTCAATTGGGTTTTGAAGGAGATTTCTAAATTCTATATAGAATTCTAGCACGGGGTTCTAGCGGCTGGATAATATTGGAGCAACGCTTCGAGTCGTTAATTCATAGATTATTGCGTTGTTATATTACACGTAAAGCAAATAATATTTTGCTGGTGGACAAAAGTCCGTCCAATTATTATCAAGCCAGTGTCGAGGCGACGGGAATCAGTAGTGAAACTCTATACGGCAAGGCAAATGCTACACAAAATATTCAGTGCTGAAGCATGTGGAACGAGAGAAACTTGATATTTCCAGGTATCCTGCAGCAGAATTCGCAAAATAATTAAAGTGACCCTTGCAAAGCCCTTGAAAGTAGTAACAAGATCAGCCTAACCCAAATTTTTGGTCTTTGAAATATTTGTGGTCACTGTGTCTTAAATTGCACAATTTTGGAGCTGGGAAACTTATGAACATTCAACAACGCACATTTACGAAAGTCGTTTCCAACTTTCGCCGTAATTTTTTATGAGCTTCCGGTTTTTATCATAAAAGCTGAAACTATTTGCTTACTACACGTGCATTGCTTTTTCATCAACCTTGGCATACGTTGATACGTTGGTTGAGATGTAGTATTACTTTGACAATCCAATCTTTTGTCATTTCTCCTTCTGTTCCTTCATCCTCAAGGTTGCGGATTGTCATCCTGGTGAAACGGTGAAAGCAAGAGTGTGTGTGTGTGTATAATTATCCGCTTCCGTGGGTACGCAAACAAGCCTTGTGTATTTCCACCTTCCCCAAAATACACACCGGGCCTAATGTCTTTTGTTTCCAAGTAATGACATTCCCATTGTAAAAGATAATACAGCTTCAATTTTTTTGCAATCTACCTACGCGAGTGAAATTTTGAAAAGCTCTACTTGCCGACAGAGATCACTGGATGTCCTTGTCTGAAATCTCTCAAGTAAATACCACGTGCTCTACTTCTCATCCAGTTTCCCATTTCCCCAAAATTACATCTTTTGATGTGTGTGCCGAGAGAGTGGGGCAGAGCCCACAGAAACCAAAAACAAGTTTCCCCATGCAGGCTAAAGAGTAGTCTTTAGTAAAGACCCTGGTTTCTTGTTAAGCTTCCTCTGATCACATGAATGAAGGGATGAAATTTTGTATACACGTATATACAAATTGGGTATAAAAGGAGAGTCAAAAGATGTGCAAAAGAGGAAGTAATTTAAACATCAGTAGAAGGCGTATGTTCCAATACTTTTCAAATAAGTTCCAACATTAAAGTTGAAACCCATTGGGAAATGTTGTCTTTGAAAGACCCAACAAATCCACCAGATTCCCTCTTACTCAAATCCCTTCGAAGTCAGGAGGATTTTAAGCAGAGGTTGCACAGGTGTGCTTGTCTTGTGCTTCACTCCACTTGAAAGCTTTATATGTTTTTCAGGTCATTCAGGTCCTTCTCTTTACTCTTTTCTTTAGTTCTTGAACGCAATCAACTGTACAAATAAATAAATATCAAACTGGAATAAAGATCACCAGAGAAAGAAGCAGCTCAGCTTGTCTTTATTCCCTCAGTGGCTTTGTAGGTTAGCCAGAGAAATCAGAAGCAATCGACGTCAAGTATATAAGTATACATGTGCTCAAAGTAAGCCTGATACGTTACATAAAATGTCAAAAATTTAAGATTTTGCTATCCAACTACCTCAAACCTTCAATAAGTACATGGAATTGATGTAGCAAATTTTGCAAAGTTTGCTCGGATAATAACCATCCGATATCTCATCCGTCAGTCTCCAAATATATATGTATTTACTCCAGGCTTGAATAATTGGATCTCATAAATAAATCTTTTCCCACGCTTCCTGTGAAACTTTAAAAAGTTGTACAGAATATTTTCATTTGTTCTGGTGAGTAAGTTACTCCTGCTTTACTTTGAAATGACTTGAGAGAGAGAAAGAAAGCTGCATTATATTTGACTCTTTTAGCTGTAGATACTGTTGACTCAAAGGTTTCTTTCTTCTATTTGTTGATCTGTTTATATATAAATTGAGTCAAAGTCGAGAACAAGTTGTTATACATAGTTGAATCCGTCGCTTCCAGACCAGATTCTCAAAAAGTGGGTTCTGTATTAGATTATTTCTTTTCAAAATACACGCCTTTTCTGTCAGTTTCTTTCTTTTCTTCATCGGAGTTGCCCAAAAAACGTAGGAACTTTTCAACTATTGCTTATTTAACTGCCGCAGACGGCATTTCTTTTGTCGTCGTCATTTTACCTACGCATTCCTCAACCTCTCCCGCTTTCTCTACGTCCAAACTGCGTATATATACATTTACAGTCTTGCCTTCAGCAGTAAATATTTGGTAAACTTTCTCTCTCTTGAGGTCTTGAGATTAGCTGGTCTTTTGCAGTCCTTTTGCAGTAGAAATCGAGTGCAATTTGTGCGGGGAAATCAGGACGTTTCTATTTCCAGTCCAGTTTCCTTCCCCCATGTTCACTTCTTATCAGCCTCGCGTGCCCACTCAACCAAAAGCGTCAGTGGCTCTAAAAGCTTACCAAGACAAAAGTGTATACTTTGCAGCCTGTCAGTCAGCTGGTCTATCAGCTTAATCAATTTGACATTGGCAGAGCAACAAGAAAGGAAGGCAAGAGGAAGAATGTCCAAGAGCGCTCAATCGCATAGAAATCATTAGCTTGCGTAAACGAGACGACGCATATATATTCATGAGAATTACTTGAAATAATCCCCTGTAGTCAATCATTAAGCTTACCGACATTGTCATGCAATAAAAGCAAGACATTCAGCTCAATGCATCAACTGGGAAGAGACAAGACAGGAAATTTATGCCTGGCTGAATCCATCGTTTCTCCTGTGAATCTTTCCTAGTCTTTTTGTCGACTCTTCTAATTTCTAGTGTATTTCTGGCGAATTCTTTTACTGATCTAATGGCCGTAAATGCATCGTTTTACGGGACCCGCCTCCGCATTTATCCTAATGTCTTTTTCGATTCTGAGAACGATTTCTGCCTCTCGGATCAATCTGAACTTTAGTTGGAATTTTTGTAAATTACTTACAATGGTATAGCACGCACTGATGAAGCTTCCCGTCCTCACCGAATATCCACAAAGGCAGCAACTTTCCATTACAGCCATTTTCGAAGCTTTGAAGTCTTCTGCTCCTCCGCAGTTGCCGGTCGAGTGGTTTCAAAGAATGTCCTCTCAAGTTCCCACTTTAAGTCCTCATATTTCGCCTTGTTCGCCGCGCCGCACACTTTCAGCCTGATTAAGTGGTATTCACATTTCAACTGTCTCTTCAACAGCCTATGAAGTTACAACACGTGGAGTCAGGATGTCTGGACCAGAAGAGTTTTCATCCAACCTCCACGAGAAAGTTTTGCCACAGACCGGCTTTCACCAAATCCATTTGCCGACTGCCGAAATGAAGTGAAACAGGCTGCTTAACGTTCGTCGCTTCGCGGTTTTGTACATACTTGTATTCCAGTCCAGAGCAACTTGCTCTTGAACATGTGAAAGTTGAGGGGCGCAAACGCCATTTGGGACTGTCTTCAAAGGTATTATTTGTTCAGCAGTTCAACAAGAGATTTGGAAGCAATTGAATTTTTTATTTCAAGTATCTAATGAAAACCAACTGACTGACTCACTCACTCTGAGAATCAAATATCGTTTCTAAATTACGTTTCTTTGAACTGGTTTATTTCATTCCTTCAACCTTTGCTCACATGTACAGACAGCTTCAGCTTCTCCTTTAAAAATCAATTACACTATTTCTTGTAAATAAAATGTTGAAGTACCTCTGAGATCCCTTCCTGCCAAATCCTTAAGAATGTCTTTGATGGCCATAAACTCTGGCCCTTTCAACCTGTCAGGGACGAAAGAACCAGCTTCTTGGCCACCAACAAGCCTTAGGACCTTATCGTTGAAGAATATTTTGAAGGTGAAGTTTCCAGACTCCATGGATTCTTCGGTGGGAAGAAGCATGGGCGACAAGCGTTCTTCGAACGAAGTCAGGTAGCGGCCAAAAAAGTATGAGCCGTTAGCGCTTCTGAAGTCAAAGAGGCTGCCGCCATCTGGCGGCGGTGATGTTCCGGACTGGGCATATTGGCTATGCTGGTCTTGTGGTGTAATTTGCCAGGCAAATCTGTTTCTCTCCTGTTCATCCATACCCGCATGTTTCACCAGTTTCTTAAAGGTTGCATAACGCCATGAAGTGGCTCTAGAAAATCGTTCGCTTGTTGCATAGAGGGCGTAACCAGGCTTCTCAACGGAGAAGAGAGCCCATCTTTTTTGGGCCGCAAATAAATCAAAGATTTTCGGATTGAACCGTTGCTTTAGCAGAGTCCAGCGACGTTTATCTATTAAGGATGTGGCGTTCAGTTCCAGCGCGTGTACTTTGTACGCCAGTTGGACATAGTCTTGGGTGCAGGGGTACGGCGATGATTTAATGGCATCCAATAAGGCGTTGTAGGCCTGCTGGAGGATTGCTGGAGGCTGTTTCGATGGATTGAAGGTTTTGAAGAAGTCGACAAGTCGGTTGATATGCAAGTCTGATTCGTCTCGACATTCTGGGTAGAGACGGCGTACTCTTCTGCGGGTGAATAAGGTTTGTGAAGGCGATGGTGCTGAGAAGAAACAATTCCATGAAAAACTTCAAAAACAATTTCAACTTGAGACTGAATATAAATATACACTCACTTGTGGTAACCGAAGAAGATTTAGCAAGACCACAACTTCGATGACTTCTCAGGTGCCGGATAGCAGTCTCGGAAGCGTCTTGCAGGAGTTCCGCTTCCAATTCATAGAAGCATCCGCGGTCGTCCTTGATCAGAATTTGCTGGAGCTCAGATATTATATAGCTGAACGTTGCTGTGATGAAATGGATCTTATGGTCCTCAAAATCTTTTGTGGTTAGATTCCGGCTAGAGACCATCAGCTTCACTATTGAACTTTGAAGGAGATGGGTTGCAGTACCAAGTTCCTGGATTTTGTTATCAGAGCATTCTTGAGGGTTTCCTGGATACTCCAATAGACATGGAGTGGACTTAAATTCACGGTTGTTTTCAGGGACGAATGTATCGAACAAAGTTGTAATTTGGAAGAGCACGAGGTCTTTGAAGTTCTGTTCCTTGGTTATGGAGCACTTTGTAGGGTGTTCGTTGTATTCAGCAGTGCTGTAAGGGAGTGAGATGGCGACGATTACTAGTTTTAGCAAGATTGAATGGTTAAGAAGGGCCATTTTGAAAAAGAGAGCTTGAATCCACTTGTGTCAGCCACCAGGTACACTATTGATCTGTCAAATGTTGGATGAGATACGAGCCTATTTAAATGCAATACGTGAATTGACGTCGAATTCGTGAAAAGTCTGATACTGATTCTTGTGAACTATGAACCGAAAAGCGATTCTTGAGAATTAGACAGTATTATACGTTTGTACTCATTCTCGTGAATTCCAGGGTGAGCAAATTGGCAAGGTTACCTGGTGCAAGTGCAATAGCACATAATCCAGCAAGAATGGTCGCTATATACTAACCAACCTACATACTAAAACACATACACATACGCAATTCATCTGGATGAACAAGTTTAGAAAACTGGTTTGTAAACCTCTGTAAATTAGACATATGAAATGTTTAAAGCCTCGAAAGGTAGCTTGAAAAGTTGATTATAACTGCTATGAGCATTTGACAATCTGATAATCTCCAGTCAAGTTTGAATGCTCAAGCAAGGTATTGAAAAAGCTTTGAAGTTTAGTGACATTTCGTCAGCTCAGGTTTCTTGATTCTTGAATTCTCCCTGATTACCAGACCAAACTTACAGAACCGGAACGATTTAAGGTTACATAAGAAATCATCATTGAAACACAATAATTCAAGCTCAGTGACGAAGCGTTATAGAGAGAAATGTCGTTTATTCTGGCGGCAGTTTCCAGTTAAAGATGATGAAAATTACAAATGTGACTTAACATTATGTAACCAGCCCCACTAATGATATTAAGGGTTTTGAAAACAGGGCGTTGCTAAAGTTATATTATCTGCAGATGAAGAAGACTCAATCTTGTTTCTTAAGCTGAAAGTTATAAATATAGGTTTCCCCTGTAGATTGTTGATAACGAAATTTTTCATTTTTCCTTGAAATAGTTACCGTGCAGGTTTCACTTTCGTGCATCTGGAATAAGTTCGAAATTCCGTCGTGAGTCGTGGGTCAGAAAAAAACGCTAGTGCAATCTCGAACACTACCATTTGCAAAGTTTTTACTCCGTATGAGTACGCCGATGACGCACCAGCGTGGCTGAATCAGCGGTTGCGAAGTCACACACTGTGCATTTGAAAGGCTTCTCTCCAGTATGAGTGCGGAGATGTGCGGTCAAATTTGCGTTGTTAGTTGCTGCAAAGTTGCACAGCTCACACTTGTACGGTTTTTCCCCAGTGTGAATACGACGATGAACGATCAAGCCCGTAGGTCCAGCCGAAGCATAATCACACAGGTCGCACTTATATGGCTTCTCTCCCGTATGAGTACGACGATGGAGCGTCAGAAGGTTAGGGTAAGATCCAGAATAATTGCACAAATCGCATTTGTAGGGCTTTGATCCAGTGTGAATTCGGCGATGACATTTGATCGTGTCAGATGAAGTGGCAACATAATTGCACAAGTCACACTTGTAAGGCTTTTCCCCAGTATGAGTACGGCGATGTCTCTGCAGATTACCGCGCTCAGCTGTTACATAGTCGCACAGTGTGCATTTGTAAGGCTTCTCCCCAGTATGCCTTTTACGGTGATTGGCCAACATTTGTCGCGTAGCTGCTGCATAGTTGCATTCAGAGCACTTGTACGGTTTTTCTCCGGTATGAGACCGTTGATGGTTTTTTAAGTACTTAGAATTAGCTGTTTTAAAACTGCACAAGTCGCACTGGTATGTCTTCTCATCAGTGTGTCGCCGAATATGTTCTACCAAATATTTTGAAGTAGTGGTTTCAAAGTCACACAGCTCACACTTGAAATGTTTCCCTCCAGTGTGTAGTCGACGATGAGCCACCAGACGGGCAGCTGTAGCGAAAGCATGATCGCAAATCTCGCATTTGTGCAGGCGATTCTCTGGTGTGTGCGTAAATCGATGCATCCTCACAGAATCTTCACAAATGGCAGTATAATTGCATAAGTCACACTTGTGAGGTTGTTCTCCAGTGTGCTTTCGACGATGTTTCCGCAGAGAACCACGGTGAGCGGATGCGTAGTCGCACATCTTACACTTGAAAGGTTTCTCTCCAGTGTGTATTAGACGGTGCTGCATCAGACGGGAAGCCGTAGAGGCAACATAATCGCATGTCGCGCACTTGTGACGACGTTTTTCTGGAGTATGCGTTAATCGGTGTTCGGCCACTCTGTCTGCACGGTAGGTAGCATAATCGCATAAGTCACACTTGAAAGATTTATCCCCAGTATGAATGAGACCATGTTTAACCAGACTGTAAGGATTCGTGGTTGCAAAGTTGCACACCTCACACTTGTATGGTTTTTCACCTGGGTGATTCAGTCGGTAATGTTCTTCCAGGGCGGATGGTCCCTTTGGTTCAAACTTGCAGCATAAGCACTTGTAGTTGTATTTGCACGGTGGTTTGTTTTTACTTTTTGTATGCGACTTCTTGGACTTTCCTTTGTGAATTTTTGGCGCTTTTTCATTTCCTGAATCTTCCACGTCAGTCGAACAAAAAGATTCTTCGGAGTCGACTGCGCTCTCGGAACTTGCACCTTCAGAGACCGCCGTCTTTCCAACTACCCGACTTCTTCCCAGGCCTGATTTTGCGGCACAGGCTACACGTTGACTCCGGCGTTCTGTTGGTACTTCATCACAATGATTTCCTTCAACTTGAGGGACTTGACATCCAGCAACGTTTGTTGTCTTCGTGCTGCAATTTACTCGTCTTTCAATGAGCTCATTTTCCACTTCCTGTTCCAGCATCTCTTCATCGTTCACTGCAAGGTCTGCAACTGTCTCTTCTTGTGATGGGTCTGGTTCAACCGCAACTTTGATGTCAATTTCAGTTTCGAAAGTCTCTCCCAGCACCCGGTTTCTTCGCCGGCCTGTTTTTGTGACACAAAGTACACGGTGGCTGCGGCTTTTTGTTTTTGTTGGTACTAGATCCCAAGGATTTTCTCCAACTTCAGAAACTTGACTTCCACCAGCTTTCGCTCTCACAACACTGCGCGTTATTCGTCTTCCGGTGATATCGCTTTCGGGCTCTGGTTCCAACAATTTTTCAGCGCCTGGTTCCATTGCGTCGTCCTGGTCTTGCGAAAATTCAACTTTGATGGCAAGTTCAGTTTCAACAACCTTGACGCTGAATCCACTTCCATTTCCGGTGCCACTTTCAGTCAATCGACAATCATCAGCTCCAACTCCATTCGCACCTTTGAAAGGAAATAAATCGGATTAACTGCCGTCCCTCAGATACTGAATTGCATTTACCCAGTATCGTTACTCCACTTACAAGTATCTGAACGTTCTTCAGCTTCACGGGCATTTAGTCCTGGAACCTTGGGTGGATTTGAAGAAGCTTCCAATGTCTCCTCATTCCGTTGCGCGGTCGCTTGGAACCCTCTTTCAATGTCATCGATTGTGGGTGTGGCCCAAAGCGGAAGGATAACAACGCTGCCGCTCGAAGTACCAGTTTCAGATTCTTGAAGTGGAAGTTTGAATCCATCCATCGTCAGCTTGGATCTATTTCAAGAAACCATTTAAATCAACTCGTGCTCTTGGCTCACCTACTCAAAACTGCAAAGTTATTTCTTATTGCTAGGTTCAGAATACAGTGAAGCTTACAATCCTTCTCAAGTAATTCCCAACTCGGCAAGTTGCAGTGCGATTTCTCACGTGATAATAGAGAAATTATCACAAATATATTCACAAGCTCGTGAGCAGCTGTTGGCGACTTCAACAATCTTCTTGAGAATGTAAGACGCAACAATCAAGCCCAGGAAATAGTTCGTGCTTATATATACTATTGGTTTTTGCGCGAGAAACTCTGTAAAGACAGGGCAAGAAGTAACGCTCATGTGATCAAGTTATTACAAGGCCAGCAAGCCCAAAAATTATGCTGTTTTTTCTTACGACCAACTTTCTGGCTTGCGTTAAGACACATAAAAGGCGCTAGAAGGATTAGAGAGCTGCCGAACCGGTTCGGGGATAGAGTTTTACCCGAAGGATGCATATACTCACTCAATGGCTTACGTCATACAGTTATGCAACGGAGAGCAACAATTGCCTAATATAAGCAATCGCTAATCTATATAAATAATATATATACAGTATGCATTCAATATCAACTCTCATGTTTCTAGCCCTTCAAGTTCAGAGTTCTGCTGACAACGTCGATATACAGTACTAAACTCGTTCCACCAAAGGCCAAAAGCTGTATAATTGTTTTCATATACGTCTTGGCTGATTCCATACCTTTAGAAAAAAATCATCGAAACAGTGTCACAGAGCCAGCACAACGACGATAAATAAAACTTTCAGTAAATATGGATCACGATTATCAATGCGAAGAGTGCTGCGACTGTAAGTGAGAGTTGTAGCTGAAGTCTTTTGTTTCATAAAAAACAAGCGGTTGAAGAACTCCTTGTGTGCCACTCATGTTTTGAGGACAAAAATTGGGAAATGTTCCATTTTATAAATTTTATTATCAATAACTTGAACGAAAAACTCAAACATTTTTACTCTCCTCCAAGTAAAACAATGCAGGATTATCCGCTGGAAATCGAGAACATCTGAATTTAAAATATTCCCGGCCCCAGCCATACTTGTTCATCAACAAAGGCTCGGCAATTTCACTTGGATCCATAATGGCTGTAATGTAGGGGCTTCGAACTACTTTGAAAATGACATTTTCAGCAGATGGCGCCACGGAATCCCCCGTCAGTACCACAAGCATATACGATCGAACCGACGGACTCGGTGTCAAATGTTCTCCGTTGAAATACATTCCGTTCTTGCTTCGAAACTGGTACAGCGATCCATCCATTTTCGGAATGATAGTCCATTTA
>JAQGBJ010004483.1:0-10163 GCA_034698345.1 Sphaeridia pumilis | reverse complement strand
ATGGGCCAAATGGATTGCCATTTTTCGCGTCGCAACCTTTGTCGTTTCCACGATCGGTAAAGCAGAATGCTAGAAAAACAGATTCCCGAAGTTTACAAATACTCAGAAATTCAAAATACAACTGATATATCTGATACTTACAATATCGCTTGTTCTCTGGCCAGACTTTTGGGGCTATTTTCTCCATGAACACGTCCATGGTTATAGCCTTGTGGTACTCCTGAATTTTCTCAGGTTCAAAATATGTTGCATACGGGACTTGAAGCTGAAATCAAAATTAGATCGGCTTTAGTTTGGGCTTCATGTATGTGATTCATTTGAAAACATCATTTGAAACTTACCGATCCAGACTGATATGGCACGTACTCTATCCAATGAGGAATCACAAAGGTCCTGTTGATAGCTTTTGCAAATGCCAATGCACCAAGAAACTGGTCGGCTTGGTTGCCAAATCGTCCTAAAAGTAATTCCAAGTTCAATTCATTCGAATATCAAAAAATTGTCAGGTATCACTGGAGATCAACTTACCCATACACGGACAGAAGGCAAGGTAACCTTCAGGGTCAGCAGTGACTTCGTCATTACCATCGCAAACGCTTATGTAACTTAAAAGTAAAATGAACCATTGCGTAGTGATAACGAAGTGCCATTTTGAACTGCCGGACATGGCAACCGCAGGACGAAAGACCGGTATTTATTTGGAAGTCAGTTCTTGAAGCTTGAATCCGAAATCGCTAATCGCATGGTCTCATTCTAGTGAAAACCACGTAATTAGTCCAGAAAAACTAAATCTAGTACTCGGATAGACTTTAAAGATAACACTTTTGAAAACAGGAAGTACGACGCCTTTATAGACTTTGTGAAAATTAATGTAAACATTGGACAAGAACTCAAACGAGTTTATCTCGCGGTTGCCATCGAGTAAACCTTTCTATGACTTTTGTTGTGAGAAAGCAGCGGTTCGCTTGAAAACAATAACATTGGCGAAAGGGCTGAGAACGATTCTCTGGTCCCGTCGGCATGGAGAGCTGAAACTGCGTCAGGTACTTCGTACTGAACGGGTTGCGGATGGATTACAACAGTGGGCAGTTTAAAAATATATCATATTTCCAAGAATTGGTAGTGGTAGCACATGAAGCTTGAGTAGTTCTAGTCAAAATGGAGAATTCGAGCAAACAGAAGCAGACAGTTCCTGTTGATTCTCCAAAACGGGCTTCAAATTCAACCTCATCTGATTCACCTCCAAAGAAGAAAAAGTCCGATAGTGGCCAACCCGACACAATGGAGTGGGATTCCGGTGCAGAAGATTTTGATTACGAAGAGGATACATCTCTTGAAGATCCGGAAATCTTTGATGCCGAGGAAGACCTGCCGGAAAATCAACTGGATGAAACCTGCCAGTTCAAGGTGCTTTCAGCAGAGGAAGTTGTTAAACTCATGAATGCCGCCATCAAAGACGTAAGTACTCATACATTTCATGGATGCAGCGGCTTTCATTGTGTCAAATGTTTTTGTAACGTAATTAAATGTTTGTTTACAACCCATAGGCGAACTCCGTTCTGCAGCTATCGCCGTCTGCGATGAGACTTTTGATGAATCATTTCAAGTGGGATAAGAACCGTCTTTTGGAAGCTTATTATGATTCCGACCAGGAAAAGCTGCTGAAGGATGCTAATGTGCAACACTTGAACGAATCACTCAATTCTGGCGAAGCCCTCTCTGATGAAGATTGCGAAATCTGCTACAGCCAACCTCTTCCTTGTGTAAGGGATTCAATGGCTATCTTTATGATTAATCCGTTTCTGCATTCAAGTTAAATTGTTGAATTCTTTCAGGTTAAGTTTCGAATGGATTGTGGCCATAAATTCTGCTTACAGTGCTGGGAAGAGCTTTTAACTGTCAAAATCAGAGATGAAGGAATGAGTCAAGCCATTCCTTGCCCCGAACCGAAGTGTCCTATGGTCATGGATGACACTTCAGTCTTGCGTCTACTTCGTGATGAAAACGTCAGGACGAAATACAACACTTTCATGGTCAACCACTTTGTTCAGGTACGAGAAAGTGTTAAACACTTTTCAGCTCATCATTTTTTAAAGTTAACCGTATTCTTCGAATTCCAGTGCCACAGATTGATGCGAGCTTGCCCAGCACCCGGATGTTCCAAAGTAGTGATGGTGCAGTATAACGACTGGAAACCTGTGACTTGCGATTGTGGCTGTACCTTTTGCTTCAAGTGTGGAGATTCTTGGCACGCTCCTGTTCAATGCGTACTTCTTAAGAAATGGCAGCAGAAGTGTAAAGATGACTCCGAAACATCTCGCTGGCTCGTAGCAAATACAAAGGTAATAATGCCTGTTCGTACTTTTCCAATGTCAAAATTTTGTTCATTGACTACAATTTTTTTCATGTTTCCGTAGACTTGTCCGAAGTGTCATGTCAGCATTGAGAAAAACGGTGGTTGTAATCATATGAGCTGCACAAATCAAAGCTGTCAATTGAGATTCTGCTGGCAGTGCATGAAGCCATTGCAAGGTCATGATGAGTAAGTAGCAAAGACTTTGCATTATTGAAAACTTTGCTTTTTGAAAACAATGTGTGTGAATCTATTATTAACTTTCTTGCCTCGGCTTTTTGCAGTGGCAGTTGCAACAGATTCGATGACGAAGCCGCGAAAGCTGCAAAGGGCAGCGCTAGAATGACTCTTGAACGTTACCTGCATTATTGGAACCGGTATAGAAATCATGAGCAAAGTTTGAGCTTTGAGGAAGAGCTGGTTTCAAAGGTGGAAGCAAAAATGGAGGAAATGCAGAAGCACAATCTCACATGGGCAGATGTTCAGTGCATGAGAAAGGTATATAAATTTCTAGAAGTGGTTTCTATTTGTGGAGTAACTTTCTGTCTAATAATGAAACTTTTACGCCAGGCTCTCAACGCTCTTAGCAACTGTCGTCGGACTTTGATGTATACGTTTGCCTTCGCTTTCTACCTGGAAAAGACGAATGAAACCCATATCTTTGAAGACAATCAGAGAGATCTCGAGCAAGCAACTGAAACATTATCTGAATTGCTTGAACAAGAGATGGATGGATTGGATTTAGCTGATCTCAGGCTTAAGGTGAGAGTTTTAAACATTATCAAAACCATTTCAGTATGATCAACATTTTCATAACGTTTTTGGTCTTCCACAGGCACAAGACAAGTTCTTATATTGTCAAAAAAGACGTGAAGTATTACTCCAGCACGTCTATGACGGTTACAAGAAGGACTCTTGGACTTTTAGGTCGGACGTTTAATAGAGATTCTACTACTCAATGTACCTAGCAGATCGAGCTGTTTAGAAATGTAAATATGTCTGTATGCTTATGTAATTCAGTTTTATTACGCCCTTATTTTACTTTCTGTAACAGTCTCCAGTTCGAGATAAGCTACAAAGAAATATTTTTGTCTCAGTTTGTTCTATACTATCTTCTTATCGCATATATTAAAAGTTTTAAAGCTAAAAAGCCTGCAACGCCATCTTTAGGTGATTTCATTCTACACAAGTCTTTGTTCTGCTATGTCTGATCAAATGGTAGTAGTAACGATCTCACCTCGAGAAAAATTCTTATGGGTTCTCGTGTTTCAGATTTGAATTATCAGGTTGACCTGAAAACCTTGATTTAAGTCGTATCTGTCACCAGTAACAAAGGATGCATGAGAGTGGGCAGTGCCACAAAGCGGATTAAGCTTTGAATATGTACAGATTAAAATTCTATGGAGGGCCAAAAGTCAACTGGGCACAATTTGATAGCTCAGCTAGCATTTGAAAATGTGTGAGAATCGATATTTTAGAGCTAGAGTTTTTTTCTTTTCTACTGCTTCTTTTGTCTTTAGGCAGTTAACTGCCTGAATTAAACGGTTTAATAAATTCGCTGGAGACGGAAATTATGGAATGTCGCTCATGAATGGAATCGTCGGTCACATATTTCTGCCGTTTTGTTCAAGCAGAAAATCGTTGGAACGTAAACACGTTAATTTGGTGCTGCGACAATTCAAGTTTAGTTCGACTGACTGACTAGTTTTAGTTTGTTTTAGTTTCCATGACTTCCAGTTGATATATTGATTCTAGTCCTCATATGGGTTAATTGTAAATTGTAAGGCAAATTTTGAATTTTCTATAGTCAGTAGTGTAGTTTTAGTAATAGTTTATGAATTAATTCTAGTTGCTTTCTGCCGTGCTTTTCGAAAGCAACAGCGTGGTTCCGACTGTATTACGTTGCTGTTACATGTGTGGTAATTTCAGGAAATTACCACGTGGTCTGTAGTGACAATCTGAAGCGTTCAGACATCAATTGACGGTACTCGGGTTCGTCACCATGGGTCGTAACGGGCTTGAAGAGGCCATGGACATCATGGACGATAACAGCGACGGTGAGAACGATCATTCAGATTCGGGCATGGAGTTTGACGAGATCGAAGTGGATTCTTCACAACCAGAATTCAAGATTCTGTCATTAGAGGAAGTTATCAAACTCATGAACGACGAAATCAGAGAGGTAATTTCCATTGCGAGTAGCATTGTTGACGTTCAAATTTCACTAATAAAAACTGTGTTTGCAGACAAAAGACGTGATTAAATTGTCCTCAACGGCCATACGGATGCTGTTGAATCACTTCAAGTGGGACAAGGAGAAACTGATGGATGCTTATTATGGCTGCTCTTCGGACATGGAACAGTTGTTTGAAAACGCTCAAATACAGTTCTTGAACCAAACACGGGAATCAGAGAGGGTATTGTCTAGTCCTGATCAAGATTGTCAAATCTGTTTCACTCAAAGGTCTCCTAATGTAAGTAGATTCCCTCAATCAATCATGAAGTTCAACTGGTTTCATTTCATGAAAATACATGTTCAAATTCACAGATTATGGCAAGAATGGACTGTGGTCATCAGTTCTGCTTGTATTGCTGGGATGATTACTTGACATCAAAGATCAGAGATGAGGGAACGAGTGAATCTATTCGCTGTCCAGAGCCAGAATGCCGAGTAATTCTAGATGACCGATCAGTTTTGGGACTTGTGTCTGACCCGTCTGTCAAGACAAAATTTGAGCAACGTATGCTCGATTCATTTGTTCAGGTTTGTTAAATATTTGCTCGGAGATTTACGCTGTGGTTGGTGAAAATTTGACTTTACCTTTCAGTGCAACAGAAAACTACGCTGGTGCCCAGGAGCTGGTTGCAGCAAAATTATTTACAAAGAGTCATCCGATGTCAAACCTGTTAAATGTACTTGTAGGACCGAATTGTGCTTCCCTTGTGGCCAGTCTTGGCATTCACCCATCAAATGCGCAGTTCTTCGAAAATGGCTCAAATCTTGCGAAGACGACAGCGGTACCAATCAATGGCTGATTGTTAACACAAAGGTTTGTTCTTCCTAAAGTTAAATTATGTACTCTTTATTATGACGTTAGAATGCTACTTTTTAAATTTGTACTCTGGTAGAACTGCCCCAAGTGCAATGCAAGTATTGAGAAGAACGGTGGTTGCGTCCATATGACTTGTAGAAACAAGAGCTGCTCTCACCATTTTTGCTGGGTATGCCTGGGAAATTGGGGCCAACATCATAGGTACGTTCGAATTCCATGAAGGTATATCAATACCCAACAAAATTGACTACAACCTGGAAAATTCGCAGCTATGAATGCAACCGGTATGACGAAGGTGCTGAAAGGGATCGTACAAGTGCTAAAGCAGCTCTTGAGCGATTGGTTCATTATCAGAAACGTTACGCTTTCCATGAACAAAGCTTGAAGTTTGCCAGAGACCTGTATACCAAGATCTGCGAGAAGATCATGAGCTTCCAAAACAAGATTGAGCTGGAATGGATGGAGGCCCAGTTTCTCAAAGATGTAATACTACCCTTTCTTTCGGAGAGCTGATAGTTGGAATTGATTTAATCGTTTTAATTTTATCAATTTCCAGGAAATAGATACATTGTGTCGATGCCGTCAAACCCTGATGTACTCATACGTCTTTGCGCATTCCCTCCAAACTTCCTCGCAGTCACAAATCTTCGAGGACAATCAAAGCTATCTGGAAAAAGTAACGGAAGAGTTATCCAATATCCTCGAGAAGGAAACTGATAACCTCAAGAACTTTGCGGACTTCCGTCAAACGGTAAGATCTGAAATGATCGCATATACCGTGTGTCATGAGTCGTGATTATCAACTTGTGAACCTAATTTTGTACTTCAAATCTTGTAGGTACTGGACAAAGCGAACTACTGTGAAAACCGCCGCTTGAAGTTGCTAGAACATGTTGAAGATGGGAACGAGAAGGACTGGTGGACCTTCAGAAAATGACTGACAGACAGACTGATGATCTGATCTCTACTTATGTCGCTACATGTAAACTAGACAGGTGTTTTATGTTCCTACTATGATATTTAAGGAAACGAGGAGACTGATGCCTAGATTCTCAGAAGGCTATTTTTCTTACACATGGTAGAGCACCGGACCTAGTTTTCGCCAAACTACACTACTGCCATTGATATAACGTTGTCAGTTGGCAAGCAGAATTTCTAATTTTATACATTTTTTGTATTTGTATTAGAGGTCGGACTTTAATTTTATACATAAATACTATATCTTTGTCGAAGCCACTGTCTCTGTCTATAAGCACATATCCTTCTAGAAATACAAGCTAGTAGACACATTACACATCAGAAACCCTCTCAGGTTCCCAAACACTCAGTCAACGATTTTTTCAGTAACGCAAACGTGAAACCACTAATTTAAAATTTGCATGAATGCTCGGCCAAGGAAACTTCGTGATCCATGTACCAACAAGAACCGCACATAACAACCTATCTTTTTTATTACGTCACATTGCAAGCCAACAATCATGTGAACAATTCGCAACCCCGTGTTAAATCATGTGGAGCATTCCATATAAATCAAGAATATGAATAATGACCAAAAAAGAAATTCTGCAATGGCGGAGTACTGGCTTCAATAACGTTGATCTTTACCAGGGTCGTATTTTAGTAGGTGCGAAATTCACATCACAACAATGTCTTCAAAAAGAATGAATAGGTTCAATGAAGCGTCAATTTTAATTCAATTTTGTACATCAGGTGCTTTTCTTACGTCTAACGTCAATTCAGTTGCCGCTACTTTTGTTGTGGTCACTTGACACAAATGTGATTTTGTATTCACAGGATTATTCATCAGTACCTCAATCGATCTACATTCCCCAATACTTGACTTGACTCATCGAACTAAAAGGTCCACTTCTGCAGGTATTTCCGTAACCGGACCGAGATGGAGGTGCCATTGTTTTGCAATCTGATCCAACTTTTGATCATAAATTTAGCCGTTCTTGACATATAAAATACGTAAAGGTGCATATGATTCACATGTACTTTCCATGTAACGTGATAACCCTGGCTTGGTTCGACAAAATATTCCTTCCAACGCCTCCTCCTTCGATTTTGGTTGCGTCATTGTGATTCTGGCTACTGTCGGTCGGTCATTTGATAACAAGTTGCTATATTTATATAACGTAACGATGCGCGATATCGCAACAAATTTCTTTGACCATCGCATAACAACAAGTAGGCTCATTTGAACAACCTTTCCCAAGCAAACGTTTGTTGATCTATTATTAAAATATATAAGCGCCTCTAGTTTTCCTTATCTGAATCACTGTGAGCCGGTAAACAAAGAAAGAATGACCAAATTGACTTGTTTCACATCGTGTCTAAATTGGCACCTCTAATGATGCAGGGCCAGGGCGTTGTTTCACACCAACTTTGCTTCCGCTAATTATCAACTGCACGGCTGTTATGGATCAGCGGGCATAATGCCAATCAAGGGTTATGTCATTAATATCAGAATTGTATTTTGTTTTTCTTACAACAGGCGAGCAGCTGGTCTATAATTGTAGTTATGTCTTTTTGCCTTGATTATCAAACAGACTTCAGGCTCAGGTGTGTTGCACTAAAAAATGTTTCAGTTCAATCAGTAGTTTGAACCACAGAGTAACTCAATTTTTTCGAAAATTCTGTGACACCAAGCGATAATAATGTCATGAGGCCGAAGTTAATGTCGCAATATTATTTTTATTCGTGTACTAATGAAAATCCGGGTGAGGCTTTACCAAAGTACCCTGTATTATTGCTCGCATTTGTAGGGTGTGTCGCCCTTGTGGTTTTAACAAGCATACAAAATTCCGGAATGCAAGCAAGCAAGGTCTGCTCGTGTTGGTTTAAATGCCAAGAAAATTACAATATTGTGACAATTTTTATTACACTGATTCAGGTTTATGTTAAGATATCCCAAGACCATTTCGACATTGAAAACTAATAGCAACACCAAGCAACTTTTGAGGTTCAAACTTGAAAGTTTGTTTTCAATGCCGTAATACATTAGCGATTTGGCCAAATACTTTTCAATTCCCTTTATTTGCACTTTGGCAAGAAAAACAATTGTACACCCGTAGAAACATATTTTGATACCATTTCCGCGTTTATTAACGGCGACATCTCTCACGTACATTTTGCGATTTTAATATTTCTACAATATACTAGAATCAAACTTCATCAATGAAGCCAGAACGACTGAACGGCATGGCTTGACTTCAACGGCTCTTGATCGCAGCATCGGAACAGTTACTGCAGCACCAGCCAGGCTTCGACAGTCCTACTTCTTGATTCCATCTCTCATCGGGTCAACACTTTGGGGACGACCGCTGGCATGACCGAAGTAATTGTAAGGATGATTGATACTGCCTCTGTAGTAACAGTATCCCGTTGCGGCAAGTCCGATACCCCAGATCAAACCAAGCTGCAACAAACAAGTTCAAAAAGTTCATTATTATTAGCCAACTTTAACTTCAGCGAACTGCCGGTATTCTTCAGTTTTCATTCGAGTGAAACTATATACGATTTCAATATATTTCTTTCAAATATTAAACGATTCCGATCAACTGAACTTACGATTCTATAATCTGGAGGCTTCTTGTAGATAAACCCTTGAGCTCTAGGTACGTGAGACCATGGAATCGGGCGTTGTTCCTCCATATTTTTGAATCAAATATTTATTCCAACCAAATTTTTCTTTGAAATTATTGCCAATTAACTGACTTGCAGCAGTTTGTTTACAAAATCGCAAATTCCATGCGATTTTCAAAACAAAACTCTCTCTCCAACTTTGAAATTCAAACCATCGCGCTCCTTTGCACTCAATGTCAGCTGCAACGCAGCTCACGACTCTCCCGACACAGCACATTGCAAGCCTAGCTGTCCGAGATCTCTCTTTACTCTATGCTCACTTTTCAAGTCTTGTTCACATTTTGCACCACTGGAGACTGGAATCCAATTTTCAAAACGTTTAATTCCTTCAACAGTTGAAATTTACCGCCATTAAAATTATGCATCGAAATTCTTCGTTATCTGGAATGATCTACTTTAACGGTGATTAATTAATAATTTTTGCCATTAGTTCTGAAAACATTCGTCAAAACCTTCAATTTTAATTGAAAGCACTCAATTTTGCAAACTTCAAACCAGCAGTTACCGGCATTTTGAAGGCCATCAAAAATTTCACTTTAACGTTATCGCCGATGTGACCACCAAACGAAACGCACCACCGGCGTAACTCAAACGTAACATCGAAGGGAAAGCATGCATCGGCCACCACAATGCAGCAAGAGAAACGCATCCACGTGCGGTACTGCTTTTAGTCCAAATATGTCTGGTCAGTAATTAACAGTATTTAGCCAAAAATTCATAAAAATGTCCTTACACATACTTATAGCAATGGACTTGAACGTTTAAGAAAAA
Source organism: Sphaeridia pumilis (assembly GCA_034698345.1). NCBI lineage: Eukaryota > Metazoa > Arthropoda > Collembola > Symphypleona > Sminthurididae > Sphaeridia > Sphaeridia pumilis. The sequence goes on along the minus strand of JAQGBJ010004483.1, from coordinate 338 downwards.
TTGAACCACGCCTAACGTCAGTTGGCCACCAAACTGTAGCGCATTCGAGACTTGGAGACATGTAAAGGTCGAGGTAAGCAGTAAGTAAAAGGGTTGTTATTAATATAAAAGGTAATTAATAGACTGATTAAAGGAGACAATAGTTGATGGTAGTTGCGAACAATCAAGAAAGAGCTGCCGAGCTAGCCATTGATCAAAAACACATGCATAACATATACACGGCCGCTATTCATTTCAAACACATTCATCCACGCCTACTCAATCAAAGTGATCTAGTTCCGTTTACAATCGCATCAATCACACCTACCTGAAATAACCCTGAAACTGGTTTCCTTGGC
>JAQGBJ010004482.1:0-10164 GCA_034698345.1 Sphaeridia pumilis | reverse complement strand
GACGAATCCGATATTCTTGATCATCCCCTGCCATAGAATTATCAGATCTAATGGAGCCACTGGAAACTATTCTGGTGGGAAATTAAATGACATTAAGGAGTACCTGCTGAAACACGAGGGCAAAATCCCGTAGAATATTATTCTTCGAAAGCTAATGACATATGAGGCAGAATCTGATACCTGGTATTGTACCTGTGAGTGATCTCTTGACATAAACAGAATGTTTAAAAAGTTGCTTTAATTAATGACTGTCGAACATGAAGTTTTGGCATATGAAATAAGTATATAAGTTGGCTGCGGTTTGATGCGTATGCTCAAGATTTACAGAAAAGCGAACTGTATAATTATTGAACACCTTCCGTAAGTAACGCATTTGTGATGTTGGCAGTGCTTTGAGTGACAGCGAATAAAAACGTTTAACAATGTTTTTCTTCTACGAAACTGTTAACTTCTTAAAGAACGACTAGCAAAACTAGACAACTGATAACTCTTCGTAGTCAAACAAAAATTCCCAGCTAATATTGAAAGTTGACAACCTCCATTAGAAATTCTGGCATAACAAGAAAAGTTCGAAATGGAAGAAAAAAGGATATCGAAATTCGTTAGGTCTGGCAGCAATAGCTTATGCTATTTTATATACATTGGTAACTGCACTCCATCCTAAAGCGTAAACCCATTCAGGGAACTTGGACAAAAAGGCTTTCAAGTTTTGGCTTTCTTTAGCTTCACCATGAAGCCAGTATCCAGAAAAAGTGATGTCTAAAGCATTCTTCCCTTCGGATTCATCGATGCCATCGTTTTGTAGCTCTTCAGCAGATTTTCTGGTTAGTTCAATGGTGAACTCGAAGCGTTCAAAGTTGATTCCTCGTCCGTGGTACACGAAGTAGGATGGGCGGTTCTTAAACATTATGTTTGTTGGTGGGATTTCTTTGGTCAAGCTCCAGCCGGATAATTTGTAGTATTTTCCAGGTGAGAGTACTACAGTCATGTGGTCAGGTCCAACAAAGGAGAAAGAAAGACGGCGGACAGTCGGCGAGATGAACGAGTCGTGCTGAATGTCCATCCGAAGTCTTCCTTTGAGTTCGGGAGATAGTCCTTGAGATTTCGGGAGCCATTCAGTTGTTCTAAAAACAAAGAAAAGGATGAGATTATATATCTCATCTACTATAATTAGGGTTACTGTAAACGGAGATGTACTTTATCAGATTGACGACTGGGAAGTAGTACGGAAGTCCACAGTAGAGGTCATCACACTGATCAGATTCAATAGTCACATAGTCCCTGATGATTGGATTAAGTTCTTGGAAAACCGGCATGAAGCGCTCGACGTTAGGATCCAAATTGAAGAACCAGAAGCCAGATTCTGCTTTCTTAATTGTTGTCAAGTCATGGTCATACCAGGTCCTATCCACTTCCTAAACAGTAAAAATAGGATACAACACGTTATTTACAAATGCCACTGAATAACAATTTTCGACTTACAACCAGGTGGAGGCGCATTGGAGTCTTCTCTGTATAAGGCACACGTCCAATCCCGATGAAGATAAAGCCCAAAACCGCAACGAATAGAACAGCAGCATACTTGTAGAACGTCTTTCTCAAGAAGACAAATATAGGAACGATGCCCGTCATTGTTGGTATAGTCAAAACTGCAGCCGTCAAAACCGCAACAAAAATATTTGGATGTGCTTCAGTTCCGCATCTTCCCATGATGGGAACGAAGACATCAACAAAATTGTTGGTCAAATAAAGTGCAAGCGTCAAGGGGAATAATTCACCAACGGTTAGGTAGTAAGCAAGTCTTGGAAGCGGATCTGCAAAAAATGAGTAAATTGTTCGTTAAACGTACGTTCATCGTATTTTTCTCAAAGCTAAAACACTTCTCAAGCTTCATACCTCTACCTCTGAATAACTTTCGACCAGTATACCATCCAGTAATACCGAAACCAATATTTATTGGCAACGAAATGAAAGCTCTTGATACGAATGTTGTGGCAACCAGTACAAGTCCAATAGTAGTTTTTCCAGCCATCCAAGTATCTTCTTGACGATTACATAGCAGATAAGAAAAAACAGCCACTTGAGCCACTACCACTGGAATTCCATATAACACTAGCGCTAGCCATGGGTACGAGAAGAACGGAGTGTAGAACTTCAGAAGATTGAGGACGACTCCAAGGGAAACAGCTGCAACTACTCCAGCGGCCCAAGCAATAAGAGTGACGACGACATTGTAGAAAATTGTACTGGCTCTTCCCTCTGCTATAGCATCAACATAACCGTTAGTTAATTCATCATAATAATTTTCCATCGCTAATAAAGCATGTGTAACATACCTTCAAACCAAGCAAAATATACCGTGGCAGCCCCAAAGAATAGATGAATTAGCATTGAGACTTTCTCAGTATAAACGACATAAATCAATCCAAACACATCATAGTACACCATCTTCTCGTCAGAGTATTCTACATGATCATAGTCCAAGTTGGCCATGTCTGTCGAGATAGCAAGTAAATTTTCTCCACTCTGTTGAATACTGCCTGGTGTGATAGCCTCCATGTTGTCGTGCTTGGTATGGTACGCCCAGCCGTTCTTGATAAAAGCATAGTCCAATCCAGGTATGTTCGCGTGATCTCGAAACACTCGGAAGTCAGTGTCAGACGGTATCAGCCCACGCTGGAATATTTCTTCGCCAATAACGCTACCATATGGATGAGGAGATTTCAGCACAGAATTCATCAACCATCCATTACCAGGTCCTGTCTGGAACAATACTTGCTTCCCACCGGCACCCGAAGCTTCCAAATTGATAAACGCTCGTAAATCAGCGGCCCAAGGATGACCGATTTCTGTCTTGTTCGCTAGTCTGCCAGCTACAAACCCATGAGAAGCTTGCATTCCGTTCTCCTCAGCTCCGTTGAACAAGAAAACGATCGAGTTCTTCAAAGGTGTATTTTGTCGTGACAGGACCCGTAGAACTTCCAACATTGAGGCACAGTTGACCATGTCGTCACTAGCTCCAGGACTTCCAGCAACAGAATCAAAGTGGCAATTGATCAAGATGGAATGATTTGTCTTGTGATTAGCAGGTTCAAGCTTGGCCACTACAATCGGCACCTTTTTAAATAGTTTAAATTTAGCATCATGACTAGCAAATTCTCGTAATCTTTGACTAATCAGACACTTACAGAATTATAAGTCGAAGTCAGTCCCTCTTGGAACGCCATGAAGAATGACCCGGACGTCTGTTGGACATCCAGTTGTATTTTATGAGCAGCATTCTTGGTCCTTTGGATCTCATGAATCAATCTGACTAACAACTCCACGGCAGCAATGTCGTTTGCATGACTTCCACAAACTCGAGGTCCAAACTTGACAAACATTTCAAGTTCATTCCTGGCTCTTTCTTCGATGAAGCTATAAGACACACAACATGTTCATCATAAACTCACTAATTCGCTAACTTTCAGCTGAATTGACCCTCCCTCCACTCACCTCGTGGGATGACTATCGATATCCTTCAACGTCAAAGGCTCAGGTACGCTCGAATCAACCCATCTCAACGTACAAAAGCTTCCAACAATCAACAGGAAGATCACCGGAACCGCCAACCATAGGAGCCTCCCTCTAGGTTCATCTGCCCTGTATTTCTTCTTACTTCGGTCCCTATCAAAGCCAGTAGTAATTGGAAGATCAAAGTCTGCAAATTCCTGCAACCGTCCTCGAAATCTCGCCTCCATTTTCACTTTTCGTCACCTACAAAAACAAAAACATTTCCATTTAGCAGAACATTATCTTACAAATGTTTCCACTGAATATCTATACATTGGGAATTGGGAACACACTTACCGAAATATGCTTTTTCCTCCTTCGTCTTTTGGCACTTTGTCAAAACTCCGTCGTCAATCAACCGCCCAGAACTGTTGCTACCTTCCAGTCAGCGGTATTTCGCATTTGTTTCTGATCAGAAAACCGTGGGAACGCCTGAATGTCACCACCCGGCAACTCGGACAAAACAGAAAAGGAATGACCGGAACGACTTGTCTCGCGACTAGTTTTTGTTTCAACGGCTAGCGGTTGAAAACGCGTCGTCGCGTGTTCGAAAGAAATATTTATAAATAACGCACGAGACTAGATTAGTTTATGACTCTCATCATGCGAAATAGGATGCCATTCCTTGTTTGCACTATGCATTAAACTTCGCCTTTGTTTACATGCTTGCAAATTCTTTATTAAATGACGAAACTTGAAAACTCAATGTAAACAGAAAGAAATTGCAAGTTGTGTGGCTCTTAGCAGCCGGTTTATTTGCCCAGCAGTGAATCTCCCCCACTTGAGAAAAGTCTTCAATGGTTCTCCCAATGAATCCTTATGGAGTTGCTGCGTAAACTCGATGGTTCTTGTACCGGCTGGAGAGACGCGCGGGATTCGATTCTTTGTTGACATTTATAGTGAGGAAGGGAAATAGGCGAAAACCATTTGCTCAAACGTAAAATGTGCATTCCAAAAAGCAATAAATTTTGCTTTATAGCACTCTCGCATGGAAACTTTGAATTGCAGTTTGCGGTTTAGTTAGGGTTCAACCTTCATCAAGTGTTCAATCCTATACTTAATTTTAAGCCTCTGTGACTTTAATGTCTATTCAGCGTATCAGCAATGTGATCTGGTTCAAATCCTAGTGACATAATCAGCAGTTCATGGTTCATCAACATTAGAATGAGGATACATAGTTAGAAGTGTTTAACTAAGGTTTAAATGGAATCTTACAGAGTAGACATATAATGTAGGCATTAGATTCGATGTAACCTCAGCTAACAGAGTATTATCTTTCATTTCAGTTTTGTAGTCTTAGTCGTAGGTTGTAGGTGAGTAGATATTAGAGATATTTTTACAAAATGACCTTTAATGTAGATGAGTTTTATGAAAAATCGGACGTTCATTTCGCACCGAAGCAACGGATATGGTTCTTTGCGCTTACGCTGTTTAGTTTGTATACACCGTTGCATATGGTGCAAACAATTTTCACAGGTAAGATCCATCAGCCAGTGGGCATATGCATTTGTATTGCTTATTTGGAACCTCCAGTGGTGTATTTGGTTAATGACACGATTTTCTAATTTCAGGGTTGGTGCCGGAGTATGACTGTGTTGTGAATAATGTAACGTACGTAAACAGCTGCGGTCCAAGCCAGCAGTGCGATGCGTATCATTACAAACCTGGAGCTGCAGATTCGTTTGCGAGAGACGTAAGTTGAGGGGATTATGAGACATGTTCATTATGATAGAGCTGGTTGAATACTGATGACATCAAAAACTGTTTTGTTGTGTTACAGTGGACATCATCACCTTGTCACGCTGGAGAATTGGCTCAAATAGTACAATCCAGTTTCACCTTGGGAGTGCTAGTTGGTGCGATAGCTTTAGGAACGTTTTCGGATTACTTTGGAAGGCGGATTGCACTGCTCTACTGTCTTGTTGGAGTAGTTGTACTAACTGTGATTGGAAGCTTTGTTCCGTGGTTCTGGTTGTATGTGGTGCTGAGGTTTCTGCAAGGATGTGTCTCTGCGGGGAATCTGGAAGCGGCATATGTTCTGTTCAGCGAGATTGTGGGGCCGAAATACCGAGGAATGTGCAGTACTTTCTTCCAGGTAATTGTCACATTTTAAATACTTAATCAGGGAATGAAGTCTCGTAATGTATCTGAAATTCTTGCTGATTTTTAGTCGCTCTTTGGAATCGGAATTATCGCTCTGGCTGGGCTCGCCTATTCTTTGCGATACCACTGGCAGTACCTGTCAGCGTCAATTGGCCTACTTGGATTACCTCTGATACCTCTTGCAGTTTTCATACCTGAGTCACCAAGATGGTTGATCTCTCAAGGGAGAGTGGAGGAAGGCATCAGGACACTAGAGTATCTGACTGGAGGATGGGTTCCAGCTGTGCCGGAAGTGGCTTCTGGAAGTGTGAAGGCCCATCAATCGCAGCATCTTATCCATGTCGTGCGCAAAAATATCGTGATGATACTGGTGTTGCTTTTTACTTGGTAAATTATCTGATCAGGCTCTAGAGGTTTTTATTTTAAACCCACTAGTATGTAACTAATGAATCACGGATTTGCAGGTTCACAAACGCTTTGGTGTACTATGGTCTAACGTTGTTTCAGCCCACCGGAGTTGGTGTATATTCCAGTACAGCTATGAGCGGTTTGGTGGAACTTCCAGCGTATGCCGTGTGTGCTTGGATGATCGATAGGTAAGACATCTGTAGCTTCATTTAAAACGGAATAGGTTTAAAAGCGAATATCAACTAATGACGTGTTTTGTTACCTAGTATTGGCAGGCGTATCTCAACCACCATACTCATGGCTATAGCTGGAGGATCTTGCATTGCTGCTGCATTTACCAACATCCAATACTTAGCTCTGATAGGAAAATTGGCGATCGCTGCTAGCTTTTCAGCTGCCTACATACATTCTGCAGAATTGTTTCCTACGGTCGTCAGAAACAGAGGCATCGGTTTATGTTCCAGTTTTGCTAGGGTTGGGGGTATAGCTGCATCATTGTTTCTCAATAATTCTGTAAGCAAATTATTTTTCTACCTTTCATAACGGTATTTGGTTTGGTGATATTCGAACACTACAAGATACTGATGAAATATTTCGCTTTTGCAGGCCGCCCTATTCAGCCTATCGTACCTTGGCTATCTCAGTATCGCTTCAGGAATTCTGCATTTACTTCTGCCTGAAACTCTCAATCACGTCATGCCACAAACTTTAGAAGAAGTCGAAGAGGTATCCTCAGCCAAAGACCAACATTATGAACGCCTGTTGACTGATGGTGAAAACGCAGTAGATTCCGATGATGATGTCGAAGAATTCAGCAAATCGACCAGTATAAGTTTAAGCTAGATTTGTGTAATTTTCCTGCCCTTGGAAAAGATTCAAAAGAAGCAAGTAAGTTAACAACTCGTGTTCGAATGTTCATGAACGAACCATCAAATGTATAGATAAGTCGTATCTAACCCTTCCAATTCAAGAAACCATGTGATATGCCTAGCTCAGATAATTTTTGTACATTCAGAGAAGTAGATTAAAAATCAAATGGATATGAACGCTTATACTGAAAAGCTTGAAAAAGATATGTAATTAGTTTTATTTCCAAAATATAAAGTCGAAGGGATCACTTCTGCGGTACCCCAGACAATAGGCCTCATCAACTCAAGCTTCATTTGAAACAAACATTTCAGCCTGATCACCCGACAGATACGCGTAACGACAAACCTCAAGGAACAATTTCCGCATGATTCTTTGCCGACTCGGCGTACTCGCGAGATGAAAGTCTATGAAGTTTTTGACCACGAACTGTCCACTTTCTTCGTACACCTCGCCTCGGCCACCAAACTTATTACTTATTAGTCAAGATCAAAAGCTCTAAGCAGTTTATAGTACTGATATCTTTATTATCAATCTGATCCGGAAGGCTTCAATCTCTCGTTTTTGAGCTCGCTTTCAACTCTGAGCTATCTCTCCCCCATTAACTGAAAAGAACATCAGATCTAGATTGTTTAACATTAAACGATCGTTTATTGCTGCTGCGACTTCTAACAGCCGGATATAGTAAAAAGTACTAGTTACGTTCATATTCAGTAACTTGAATGCTTTAAAATCGTGTTTACTGCAACATGAAAATCTTGATCGTTAATACTGATTGATTCGTAAAAGTCAGTCGATTGTTTCGTTTCCGCTTAATCTCATTCGTTGATTTGTCCATGCGTGTTCTGTTCTCCTAATGTGCGTAACGTTCCCGATTCTTATTGCCATCAGTCATACTCAGAACCAATACTGATTGACAGGTCATCCCCAAGAATTAAGGTTTCGTGGAACCAAATGTTCGTATCCACAAGTACTAAAAGGTCAAACCATCAACTTTCAATTAGTAATTCATACGTCAACTTTTATTTCTTCTTAAGGTAAAAAAGCTTACGCATATCGCCAGGATTGATAGTAAACGCTATGTCATCAGTGCATTCTTCCTCGCATTCCGGCGGTGGTTTCAATGTCCATTGTTTCTTCCCACTTAGCTGCAGCTGCCAGGATGGTCGTCGGACGTAGTCGATCTGGAATGAATCATTGCCATCCCAAATTTCAAAATATTTAACTGAACTAGCAATACACCCAGCGATCATGAAAACAATTGTGATTTACATGCATTGCTGCTCCCAATCCCGGCGACCCAATGAAGATCCAGTCTATAGCAGAAAACTCTGAATCAGAAGGTAGGAACTTTGGTCTTGGAAACAATTTCCGAAGCTTGGCTGCGACTCCTGGATGACAATTGGACCTGCAAAAACCAATATTTGCTTTGTACTTTCTAGTCCTGCACTGATTTTTCAAGTTTAGTTGCATTAACATTATATGCTCACCATCCAATATACCACGGTTGCTCCCACTTGGCATTATCCGAAATTGAATCGAACGCTTCTCTTAAACTACCAAATGGCGATCGAAATGGTAGGAACTGACACTCTTCAGACACAGTCTCTACTCCTTTTGGCTCTGATTCAAATATTGACTTCAGCCTTGCAAAATTGAAGTCTTGCGGTATATTCCCAGTAGCTTCGCTAAACCGGCGGACTATGATTGGCTTCGAACTGTAAGCGTATTTTAAGAACTGTTGGCGAGTAGGTGCTCCAGGAAATTCGATGATAACTGAGTCAGTCTGAAAGAAACAATAGATATCTTAGCCTCCGGTCCTCAGAAGAAAAATTAATTATATAATGTGCCTTTCAGATTTACCTCATTGTCACGTCGACAAATACTGCAATTCTCAATCGGTCTGACCATCTCCAACAACAGTTGGTGTGCCGGAATCAGACACTGGCGTTCAGCCAGCGACGGAAATAACAACAGCGGGTTGAAACCAACATAACTACAAACTGCGCCACCTACAACTATCAGTATCAACGCTGTCAACAAGCACCTGAAGACGACTTTACAAACTAGCTTGAATACGCATCTAAATGACTTGACACTACTGACTACAGCCGAGAAAACAAGATTCGTATAACTTTTTAACTTGTTCTGACCACCGATTACTGGAAGACATGAATCAGGAAAGTATGTTTCTCTATCAAACAAAACTGGATCATGTAACGCTGAATGAATTTCAGCAGAATCTATCCCACTGGCGTAAGCCTCTTCAATAACATTATAGATTCCCCTAAATAACTTTTCATCTTCTTCAGAATCAAATTTCTCAACAGGATCCAACAACTGTTTTTTACCCATTTTGATACACTAGTTTGGCATGTTTCTCAATCTACAAGCTATTCCTACTTAACTGATCTACATTTTAATTTCGTTTGGAAGACTTCAGTGTATCAAATGTATCCTAACTGTGCGCGTGCATTTAACCGGAAACCAACAAACACGTGAAAATGTGACACTAAAAAGCTGATGTAAACAAAGCTGTTTGAATTCCGCGCGTCGCAACATTTAGGTTCTCTCTTGCATCGGGAACAACTTGATGCCATCCCGAACGTTCAAACTTCAATCTCGTCCAAGATCCAGATCTCAGCTCCAATCTTCTTCAAATATAATCGACAAACCTTGACATTGAATTTCCGTATTAAACCATTGTACAGTTACGTACTACTGCTGTAGTTCCTTGCTTGAAGCTCATCAAAATTTTTGGCGTTGCAGAAAGTATTCATTCTTTTATGCATAGCAGATGCGGGACATCTGGTGAACCGGCGAACTGGCGACATATCAAAGACAGAATTATGATTTGCTCCACCTTGCAAATAACCTAATTATGGACACATTAGCTCTCGGGAATCTCAATGTTGACACTTTTCATGAGCCCAAAAAGTGCTGTCTTTTTCCTGATTCTGAAAGTTGGCCATGCTGGCCACTGCGGTTTCTAGATCCAAAATTTTTAGTCAGTCATTTCTGTAGTTCAAACCAGCAAAGACTGATTTATAATTGTTGCTGCAAAATGCGTCCACTTCTAGAACGAACAATCTGTTTACAGTACATTGCCATTCTGTTGATCTGTGATAGTGCAATCGGACTGAAGGACACCAGAAGTACTAGTACCGAAACATGCAGCTTCAGGTTTCCGAAACTGGGCATCGCTCAGCATCATCCAAGGATTTGTTCCCTCGA
>JAQGBJ010004481.1:0-10164 GCA_034698345.1 Sphaeridia pumilis | reverse complement strand
GGTCGTGCCATGGGAAATTGTTTTAAATCACAGGTGATCCGACATTAATCCCTGTCGGGTATCAAAAATTCATGGCTGAATACGTATATTAAAGAGGATGAGATTTCTGGGCTCTGTGCTCCCTCCTGAAGGAAGTATATGTAGCTTTCAAATGACATTAGTCATCCGACTAGTAGTCAATGAAAGAGGTAGACATTCTACCACTGAAACACCAATGCAACTAGATTTTGAACGACTGTGAAGTAGTAGAGACCAGAAACGTCTGAGCGTCCCCGAAGAAGAAGCCGCAACGACCTTTCCATTTTGCTTGTTTAACAAGCTCGAAAATTAGAAGCGTTTTTGGAGCGAGGCCCAACTTGATTATGTCGACATTATTATCGGGTCCACGTATCTAGTAGAAGGATACAGAGTTTTGGGTCTGCACGAAAATTCTAGTTCCTTCGTGCCTGGTCCCTATTGGTATCAACTGCATATGGACTGGATTGTACGGCAGCAGTCGTTTTGGTACAACCATACACTCTGCGCTGACGATATTCGATCCTTCCCAAGATGGAAATATAGATAAGACGTTTTCCGACTTTTCCCACTGGGCTTCCCTATTTTCTCATGTGTCGTGTGTAGGCAAAAAGCCTGCTCCCGCCACCACTGCTTGCGTCTTCAACGTAACGCAACCAACTTGTGCTGTTCTTGGACTGTTGGTGCGGTTTATGCCAGCAGGAGAAAGCAACTTACAGACATCGACAAGAGCTTTCCGACTGGAATTTTAATGTAGTGAAGAAATTCACTTCTTCTTGTTGGTCTGCCTGGTGGAAGAACCACAGGACCCAAGTTTGGATACTTCTGTGAAGAAAGCTTATCAGACGGAAACCGCCCACAACTATAAACAGACAGCGGAGCTTGTTGGTTGTCCACCGTCCTTATCTTTGGAAAAGTTATCAAAACCATTCCACGCTCTATTACACATCCATTGATTAGCTAAAGAGTTTGATTCCTCCTGTCCTAACCACTAGGCGATCACGGCAAAATAAAACTCCGAATTCGGTCCTCTCCTCACATGAGAGACTTGCTTCCACCAAACTTGTGGCTTCCATTTCATCAAGGCTGTCAGTATCAATTAGTCACTGTGAAACGATAGCGACTTGATACAAGTAGACACTTTGTCAGGAGCCGACAAGAACATGTCGGCAGTGAACCGTACTTAAATGAGCAGAAGAGGGAACAGAAAGCCAACAAGTTTGTTTCCAACTCATCAAGAATGTTGCTCTACACCTGCTTTGTCCACGAGACTTATTGACTTTCACCATGTCTCCTGTTGACTTTCTCTCTTTTGCTTCTTGTCCAAGTAAGTAACGTGCACTCACCATTATACACTTTGTTGGATTGTAAAGTCGCCGAGACGAGGAAGAGAGAGAGAGACCCAAAGTGGCTAACTTGTTGAGGATAGCTAATTCAACGGTTGGATAGCCACCTAATGGTTGCTTTTGGAGAAAGGGAATTGAATGTGAAAGCAAGAAACTGTACGTATAGCATAGTGCTGCTGTTGCTGGTGGAAAGTCAACTTGAAGAAATTTTGTCTTTCTTTCTTCATCTCGGCGGGTAGGCAGGAGGCAGGCATTGGCTTGAGCCTTTTCTATCCCTTTTTCTTCTTCTTCTTCCCTCAATTTATGGATCAGTGCACATTTCGGACTTGTTGTAATAGTTCTTCTCCGTTCCCCTTCTTCTTCTTCGGGTTGCTGACTATATCTCACCATCGCAGGGAGAAAGTGGCCTAGATGAGATGATGATGATGATGATGATCAAATTCAATATATATCAACTCACGAGGAAAAACGAAACCGAATAACCTTCTTCATGGAGTCTGACTCCGACTTTATACTTCTCATCCGTTTTTTCCCGCTTTTAGGCGTTTTTGGATGGAGATCACTGAAGCTCTTCTCCTGCCCACCCCAGTCATCAACAGCCTTTGAATTAAAATTTCGCGGTTTGCTAGTTTGCGGGGGAGGGGGGTTACCCCCCCCCCCCTCCACTGCTTGCTCATTTTGCGTCACATACACCTTTATTCCTATTGTCCGTCTTACATTTATTGCTTTTTTTCCTCTTGGTTCCTTCTCTCTCAGCTCTTTCTCCCGCCGTCTGCTAGTAGGCGTTTGTTTGCTATTCGGCGGCAGCGTGTGGTAATTACATCCGTGTGCCGTATATTTATCCGGGACCGACCCACTGTTGCTTTTTCGTTGCTCTGATTACAAAATTACCTTTTTATCTTTACAATAGCCTTGCGGAGGTTGTAAATCCTTCAGCCGTCGCCCACTCGATTCATTTGGGCTGCCACGAGGAAGAGAAGGGCTGCAAATATCCTTATCAACACAACGCTAACAACGATAAGAAGCATGCAAGGAGTGAGCATTTATAGTAGCCATATGTTTTTGTCTTCAGCTGGTATTGTATAAATATACTTTTTTCAACAGCGCCCAATGTGCATCAGGTGAAAGTATAAGCAAGGGACGTTAATTTCCGTTGATATTTTCACCGCATGTTCATTCAGCCAGAATTTGACATGTGTCCTCGTCCTCGTCCCATATTGGTAAAGGAAGGGAAATTAAAGATTGATTTTTACCTGGTTTCCACGAAGCGAGAGGGAACAAGAACATGAGATGGTAGCGCCCTCTACAGAGCACATGGCGTTTGTTCGGGGGGAGGAGGAAGCAATTAAGCGGACAATTCATCTCGTTCGTGGAAGATTACCTAATCTGGTGTAATTTTGTGATTGAACAAAGAGGACAAAACATGTGGCTGGGCTGGAGTCATTACCAAGGAAACAAGGATGCATTGAAGGGGTTTCGATGATAAGCGTTTGACACGTGGTCTGACAAGGAGGGACAAACTTTGGAAAGCTGAAATAGTTGCTTTCACTACATTCAGTATTGAAAGTAAAAGCGTATAAACATAAAGTTATGGAGGAGGAGGAAGAAGAAGAGGCAAAGTGTATATGAAATGTTGATAAAGCGGCGAAAGAAAAAGTGACGATATTACAAAGGGGAAATATGCAAGGAAAAGGCAGCTTGGGCTTGTCAACGTTATCTGTTTGCTTTATGAATAATATCAAAGGCTTTTACGGGACAAGAAGAAGAAGACGAAGGATGGATAAAATGCGTTGAAGCTTTCACGAGATATTTTTATCGAAAAATACACAGAGAGCTGTCGGAGACATATCAAGGAAAGGTGTGAATGCGAGTGTAATTTAGCGCATTAAAAGCGGGTTGACAGCGTTTCAGGTTAAGCTTATGGGGTGAAACATATGCTGAAGCGTGTCAGCGCTGCAGGTTTGACATGACTTGAAAAACTGGCCATATGGCAGCAGGAGCGACTCTGGTGGAGGAAGTGTGCAACTGCAACTGACTGAGCTAAAAAACGTTATGGTGGAGAGTGGACGCGAGTTAGCCGACATTGTTGATGTGACGGGCGGTTGAAATTATTCTTTGGATAAGGAAGAGACTTTTTTTTTAAATTTCCAGCCAAGGGAATTTCGCAACATATGTTTTGTGCGCATACAATCCTGGTGGTGTTTTTGGCTTGTTTCCAGGAGAAGCTCGGGGGCTTTTAGAAATACTGGCATTGACCACGATGATGATATGAGGAGGAGAAATAATAAAAGGCTGTGTTGTTATGTGCACTAAAAGCTTGAGCTTTTTAGTTAAGTACAGAACAGAGGAATATATATGTATAACTATTTACATGTTTTGTTGGTTGGGTTGGAATGGATTTTAGTGGTGGTGGTGGTTTGAGGGAGATGTATGCTGTATATAAATACGACGTTGAGATTATATAGCTTTTTGGCTAGGAAAAGTGGTCGGCGTCTTTACAGGGAGATTCCGTCTGGTTGGTTGGTTGCTTTCTCTTTCTGTGGCAGTAATTATAGGTAATAGGACACGTGAGTGAAAGCTGTTGCGTGCCTGCATATGGGCAAAGTTAATTTTTACTCACCATATGTCCAAAAACTACAGGCCATAAAAGAGTGGGACGAAGGGCAGGGAGTGTAGGAGCAACTACTATTTGCTTTCCCTTTGCTTGGTGGCAGGGTCGTAAAGACGCGGGTTGTTGTATTATATAGTTGGTGGCGGAAATAAATACGTCTTTCCATGTTCTTCTTCCCCGGCTGGTACAATGTGACTGTGTGCATGCTCAAGACCCATACAAACCAGAATTTTCCAGCTATGAATCTCAATAAATACATGCGTCATTAGACGGAGACGGAGAAAAGCATTAGAGTCCAAGTAAGTACCACGATGGGATATCGGGTTACTGGGCGGCGACGCGGAGGACGCCGCGCGGGATTACTTGAGTACTAACTGTAAGAGTGGAGCGGACAAAAGTGAAAGTAAGCTCAAGGTATATATACAGAGTCAGTAGTGACGTGTATTAATGGGGTACCAGTTGCTCATGGAGGAGGTGGCGCCAATTTTGAATTTTGAACGTTATTTTGGCGGGTAACTTGTACTACTGGACCTCCAGAGGTTGGACTTATTGAAGCTCAAGCTTTGAACTTGTTTACGCGCGCTTCTAATCCTGCATCGACTGGGTACGAAATTCAATTCCGAAAATATAAGCAAAAGTGCTCTGAAATTTGATTTTACCACCAAGCGCCCAAGCTTATATAATGAGCTTTAGACCTGCCTATTTAACGTTATGGAAGAAGAACAAGGATTTCGCCGAGCGTTAAACAGCTCCGCGGCGGAGCCATGGAAATAGGCTCTTGGAAACTTGAAGAAGAATCCAAATTCAGAAGACTGCTGCACAAGTGAAGAGACAGATGAAGAAAGCAATTTTGGAGCTACAAGAAGCAATGGGACTTTTATATATTCTTTCGCATTTCATTTCACGTTTCTGTTTTTGGTTGAACCGACTTGGTTCTTGAACAAAGCAGGTATTATTCATCATACCAAAAGAGCTGAAGAAAGAAAGCACACGAGAATTTTTTCTTCTCTTATTTCACAAAATTGTGATGGAATAAGAAAAGAAAATGCGGTTTCAAGAATTTTGTACAAGTGTGCTGCTGGTGGTGGTGGTACTTTTTCCCCTTTTCTATACGAATTATATTCGACTCTTTCTCTCTCTCTTTCGGATTATCCGGGCATTTTTTTGTATGGTCTTTATAGCTTTTTGAGCTGTGTGAGCAGTAACTAAAGCTTTATATTGTAGAGAGCCAACAAGAAGGCGAGGCGAACGCCAAAGGCTCTGTCATAGACGATGCTTTTTATTGTCTTGACATTTTTCTACATTTCCGGTGACGTATTGTTCTGTACGGCTCGCAATATGAATATATGGCACGGTTGGAGAAATCCGCCAGCAGATTCCATGCTTCGCTGCGTCACAAGTAGCGCCAGAGGTGAAAGCATGGAACCGTCCCCATATTCGACCTCGCGTTTCCGGCTTAACCTCATTCTTTTTCCATCCATATTGCCCGAAACGGGCGGTTCAAACGGTATATATATGGTGTTGGCTTGAGCTTTAGAGTCAAAGCTTGCTCCCGCGCGCGCGTAGCGCGCGCTGGCTGAAGCTTTGGAGGGAAAGCTGTTGGACAAACAGCTTGGAGGAAAGTGGTGCGAGAGCCACATTAAAGGGAAGGAATTGTATTTATTTGCGAGCTCGGCAACTCATAAAACGTTTGATGTGCGAGGAGCCGAGGACGTTTAGACGTTTACGGATTCAATCAGAGAAATCGATGCTGTTTTAAGGGCGATTGGTCACGTTTGAAGTCGGCGGCCTTGTGTGCTTTGAACAACAAACGAGAGTTTACACAAGAAGAGCCTTGATCAAAACACTATAGGCTTTTGAAGAAGTAAAAGTTTGCAGGGATTTTGCCGCCAAGTCTTTTGAAAGTTGCGTATTATAATCAGCTCCGATTACTACGGTTCTCACACGGGCGAGCAGAGGTACAAATGCAACAAGGATGGAGCGCGCGGAGGAGAGAATCTCATTTGAGTGAGCTGTGTGTGAAACTTAATCCGGAGCTTTCAGGAAGCCTTCATGATCAATTAATTGCCTCATCTTATAAGTAAGTCCAGGAAGAGAGACTGTGAGGCTCTGGAGACGGGTAACAAAACAAGACGCAAATAAAAACATGGCTCCTGACTGAAATTAAGCTGCTCGAGGAAAAACAAGGCCATAAGCTTACATATGGTCGTTTATTTTGAAAAAAGAAAGCAACGAAAGTCACAATCTCATTTCATTTTGTTTAAAAGTCTTTTCGTCGACAACAAGATTAATCAACGTTTGGTTAATTGCTATGTGCGCTCAAGGAGGAGCTTGGAGTACTTTAGCAGTTAGCTCCGCCCCTTGCCAGTTAGATTCACCAAAGTTATGAAAGGTGTCGTTCAAGTTTGATAAGCGTTGGAAGAATAGGAAATCAAGTATATAAGTAAGCAAAGTGTGAGTGAGGGGAAGATGAATTTGGTGCGGTGAAAGTTGGCGCCTCTTTGGAGTAGTTGGAGACAGAAGAAGAGGCGAGGATTTGTATATATACGAAGGCGGAAATCCCTTCTGATGATGGTACACAATTTAGATTAAACTTTGTTGTTCTTGTCTGTCTCGCCGTCTGTCTCCATGTCCCAAAAGCCTTTGAGTGGTCCGACAAAGCTCTTTTTGAGAGAAGAAAACATGTACTTTTGCACGGGACAAAGTTGCGTTCGGTATAGACAAACTTCTCGGATCCTTCCTTCACCAATGTTTTATTTATACATCTTTTCTTCTTCTTCTTCTTTGTTTTACCTGTGAGCTGACGAGATTGATTCTTCTGGTTCTTGTTCTTCTTTTGCGTTACCGTGAGAACCACGAGTTTTTGGGGAAATTCCCAAAAATTGTACCGGAATAAGCAATGGGTTTAATGAAGGAGAAGGAATTGGCGGGTTTGTGGAATACAGACAAGATGCGAGAATGACGCCATGGAAAGGAACGTGGCTAATTTTCATAATGGAAAAATCTTGTCAGGGTATAAGACACGAGCCGACCGAGATGTCAACCAACAGTTGTGTATTTTCTTTTAGCTGCGTGGCCCAAGTGAGAGACGCTGCTGGAAAGCTTTCTTGCTGCGAGGCTTTTTGCACAAGCTGTTGATCCTGGAGCAAGATTGAAATGACTTGTTGGCGAAGCGGGTTTATCAGACTTGAAAATCTCGTCGTCGTCGTCGTCGTTCTTTGTTCCTGTTGTGGTTAAGGCGGAGACAGTCGGGCAAATGATGAAGTAAAAATTGTGGAAGACGTGGCGGAGGGAGGAATGGAGAAATGTAGCTAAAGTGAAGCTTATTTGTCGGGAATCGGAAGAAGAGAAAGTTTTTGTGTTGGAGGGGGGAAGATACGACGACGACAACGGCACGGGTTTCGGCCAAGATGGTGAGAAATTCGGTGAGAAGAACACATGAAGAAGTGGGAGGGG
The DNA here is from genome assembly GCA_034698345.1 of Sphaeridia pumilis. Taxonomy (NCBI): domain Eukaryota; kingdom Metazoa; phylum Arthropoda; class Collembola; order Symphypleona; family Sminthurididae; genus Sphaeridia; species Sphaeridia pumilis. Next base: position 2,736 of record JAQGBJ010004481.1, on the reverse strand, counting down.
GGACACACGTGCGGTAAAATGTAATATGTATGGGTGTAGAGGGGGAGGGAAAGGGGGGAATTAGATGGATGCCGGGTAGTGGGGAATGAAGGTGGCAGAGACATCTAGCGGGTTGAGTGGGAGGAAAGGAAGCACGGAAGAGGAAAAGGTAGTAAACGTTCATGGAGTCATTGAGCGAGGAAGAAGGAGTCATTGAGTGAAGAGAGGTTTGAGGAGATGAGGCGCGAAGCGTTGAGAAAATACCGGCGGATGTTGAATTTTTACACGTGTGTTAGAGAAACATGAAGATTTTTAGTTAATTTGATTCATGATTGTTTGGAGTTTTGATGTCAAATATCGAATACAAATCTCTGAAAGTTTGGTTTGTGGTTTTTGTTTGGAACCCAAGTTTTGAATCGAATTCTTGCCACAGTTTTGAGAAGAAATTGCCAAAAAGTGTTTGCAGTAATTGTGATTTAGAAAAAATGGATCATCAGAAGCATGTCATTCTGACTGGAAGTCCGGGTAAAACAAAAGGATTGATTTGTGATAGGCTACATATTTGACTAGCTTTAGTCTTTCCAGCAGGCTTTTTTGCTCGATCTGATAAATGAATGACGTTTGATTTGCCTGATTGTAGAAATAACATTCAAACTTGTTTTGTGCAGGAATCGGAAAAACAACGCTAGTGGGGAAAATCTGTGGTGTTTTGAAAGCCAAAGGCGTTAACTGTGTCGGGTTTGTGACTGAAGAAGTAAGGGAAACGAGTGAGCGCCTTGGGTTCGATGTGGTTACGGTAGATGGAAGACGTGGGCCGTTGTCGAGAAAGAGGTGAGTTGCTGAATTATTCTGGTGAAAGTATAATTATATTTGTAGGATTTTTGATTGATCGTTTTACATACACGTACGGTGCTTTGCTCCTTTCAGTTCCCAAAGTCGGTTAATACGGGGTTGAGGTGGAAGAGTTTGAAAAATGGGCGCTGCCGGAGTTTAGTAAAGTTGTGAGTCGTGACGAGCGAGAAATTAAATGTGAAACGCGAATCTAAAGACGGGATCAAGTTGTGACTGAAATTTGGATATTTACAGGTCGATGGAAGCGTTCTGATTATAGACGAAGTGGGCAAAATGAAACTGTTCAGTAAAAAGTTTCAAAAGGCTGTCAGGGTCAGGGATGCCTTCAGTCTGGCCAATGTTAGAATAGTTGTGACGATTCCGATCAAGCGGGGACAAGAGTTGATTGAGATAATCAGATGTCGGCAAGATGGGAAGCTGTATACGGTGAGTCTCAGCGTCAAGTTCACAAGATTTTGGAATCACGGATATTTTGCTTTGTTAAGCTTTTTTGTCTTTTTGCAGCTGAGCGTGAGTAACAGAGAGAAGGTGCTGCCAGAAATACTCCAGACGCTGAGCATTCAATGTTCTTGAAGATCCTTGGAGATCCAAAAACCGGAAAAGCAACTTGTGAAGTTTTTGTGTATGTACTTAACTTTAATGCAAAGCTACTGTTCATCGCCGTTCTTGACATTCTCGTAATTAAGTGCCCCGTACCACCAGTTAGCAGACAATTTGCAATCTTTAAAAATTCAGGCTGTGAAGGAACTACAACGAGTCTCTTTTGTGCCCCTAAAAGGTACTTCCTGAAGACCGGAAACTTGTCCAACGACAACATTAACCTCTATGCACTTTGACGCTGATGATATTTTTCACTTAGTGCATCAACAAGCGGACTCCACTCAATGTTTTGCTTTCTGTCAACATGGGATCAGCTAATTCACACTGGTTGGCGTCTTCTCGACTCCTGTGACCAGTGGCCACATTCCTTGGACGAAACAGCAAGCAACACAACAGCATCACTTGCTCATTAAGGACGTGCAGTTCCTTCATAAAACTGACCAGTTTCATAACTCGAAATGTTGGCAATGTCAAACTGGCTTTTTGGATGTCGTCTTCGCCTTGTTAGTTTATTATCATTACTGCGGCGTATACATGTACTACGGTCCTGCGGTATACCCTAACGACATTGGCACAAGCCTGTATTGGCTGACAACGTTGAAGTTAAGGGGTAAGTTGAGCTTAAATTTTTACCAAGTTTTAAACTTCATTGCTGAATACAAATATGTTTTTCAGATGTGTGTATGTATGCAAACTGTCGGACATTTACTGCCCATGTCCATTAGCACCACCATGAGGAAGAGCCTACGGACGATGAACATTGGGTCAGAACAAGAGGGAGGACAACATCGAGGGAAAACAAGATGGAATATACGACGACATTGAAATCAAGAGGAATTTTTACAGACGCTCATTTTTAATGGTGTCCGGTTTGCCAAGTACCACCGGTGCTGGTGACATGGAAACACTTTTCGAATGGATGTGGTGAATGCCACCAAATAATCATCTTGCACCTTGAGGTGCATTTGGTAAGTTAGAACATTTTGATAAGATGCAGAATCGGTTTTGATGATGATCGGATTTGACCAATCAATGCCATTTAATTCGATCAGAGCTTGAACTTTTTCTATATTCTCTATCACATACAGAGACTCCTCGGACGCCCTGTCAACATAAACAAGATCATGGAAAAGTCACAAAGCTGAAAGAAGCCTATTCGATTAACAGGGAATAGAGAAGAAGCGACGCTGATGCTGCTGCTGACTGATGAACGACCCGGTTCGAGTATGTTGTATACAACAACAATCTCTTGGTCCATCGCTCTTCCGAAGGTAAGAAAAAAGAATGGCATGGAGAATAAAAAAC
>JAQGBJ010004480.1:0-10168 GCA_034698345.1 Sphaeridia pumilis | reverse complement strand
GGGTGACCGCTTGGGAATCCCGGGTGCTGTTGACTTTTTGCTGAGTTTTCTGGAATTTTGCTGCCTTTTAACGTTGTTCACAATTTTGTGTATTTTTGCTTCCCTTACTTTTCAATGATGTGCAATCTTCATTAAAAAGTCTTGTTGAGACATTTTGCCACTTTCTCTTTAACCTTGATTCTTAACCTATTCCAAAGTAAAGTTTTCGTATATATAACCTTTGTTTTCCAGATGCTTGAAATGACGTCGATACTGATTCTTCAAATCCCTGGCCGATTCAATTCAAAAACTCCAAGAAAGTATACGCTGCTTCGCACAACATCAGCTGTGGTAAAAATCAAATATCTTCAATATTTTTAAAACTTTCATCATTGATAAATGACAGTCCGCAACTTTCTCCACTTACCTTTAATCATATTGTGCAGGTTGCCAAACATCCACATGTAGATGGCAGTTCTGTCGTATTCCAAGCAAATATAAGCTGCTTCGCACAACATCGGCTGTGGGAAAAATCAAATATCGTATATAATAATATAATGAATTCTTGAAATTCTTTCCCATGGTAATTGAAACTCCCAAAATCGGATCTCTTACCTGTCATCACCTTGTTGATTTTAGTAGGCTGGCTGTGCACTCGGCCGGTTTCATTCTTGAATTTGAAATGCATGTGCAGTTTTTGCTTTCACCCAACAAACAACTTTTCTCCATTTTTCAGGCCATGTTGCAGAAAACAGCTTTCGAAGCAAAAATTCGGCATCATACACCGTTTTCATGAAGTGGAATCCTCTTGGAACTATAAACTTGAACAACGTCTTAACTTCATTTGAAAACAACAAAAGTTATTAAACAGCATTTTCATCACTCCAATTTGAATTTTGACCTGGTAGGTATATCCGAAAAGCAGAGCTGAGACAATCACTGTCGTTGGCTTTACTAGACTTTCAATTATTCAAGAACGTCAAAGCTTTTGCAAAAGCTTGAAATAATTGACAGGTCGTCGTTTAAGGAAATGCAACCTTCAAAGTACAATCCTGGTTTTGAAGGAACATTGTAATACCCTTGCATTCGACCTTTACTTTTTATCGTTGATCAGCAGATTTCATATATAATATTTTGCATTTTTTTTGCCATGCCAGCAATTTTGTTCTTGTTAGAAATTTTGTTTGTGGACGATGACATTGGTACTGTTCCGGAGCTTCAAAACGAGCTCACTACCTCTCCATCCTGCAGCGCTGTGTGCATCAGCCCACAAGTCTGAGTAAGGTCGGGTAGAGCTTCAGGCTTTTGCTCCAGCAAGCGGCTATGTAAACCAAGCCGTTGATGGACTCAATGCCCATTCTGTCATCAATCGAGGCGGTTACCTCGAGCATGAACTAATTCGAATACTTCTTCCTTGGTTTCTGGGTTGTGTACCATCGACCTGGTCATCGCAGTAGCAACTGAATACGGAAGCGACGCGAAGTGGACCTGTGTCACGGCAGTCGCTGATGTTAGCCATCACGTTTGGTCTCCTTGACTTCTCATAGTTGTCATCGGCTGCTCGAAAACATCGCCAAGATCACGTGTTTTGCGGTCTGGATTTTTGCGGCGGATTTTAATTTGAACCAGGAACACTTAGGCCACGACGAGGGGTTCAAAGTCGTGATCGGAAATGGAACACATCTGGAAATGTACACGGAAAAATAATTACTACATTATATACGTACACATCAAGCAGATTTGCTGACATTTCAAGACAACTTACATCAAAGGTCATTACCAGTCTTATGTTACATTTTCACATAAAACATTTCCCTATAGTTCGATCATCGCCAAGCCCCCGCGTCCTGCTGCTGCGATATGTCCACTAGACGGCAGATAATTCGGCTGAAAACGGTAAAAATACTGTTTTAAAATCATGTTCATTAGCCTCAGCCACGGATTACATCATTCAAGTGCTTTCTAAAAACAATAACCATCTTTTAACGTCTAACGGGATCTGTTGGACGATCTTGAACAAACTTGCGGGCGACTTCCTTTGCTGCAAATATGATGCAATTGATCTTCATGGTCGAAAGAGATAGAACTAGCAGTGGTGGTTCAGTCGGTAGTACGAGCTCAATTACGGTACGAGGTGACAAGGAGTGGGCTCAAAGGAACAGTCCAAAGTTTGTTTCGGAGTAGCCTACCAAGAAACTGGATAACCGCAATAACTAATACTAATACTGATAACTATAAAATTGTATTCAATATGATTTCCATGGTTTATTTCGAAATGCCAGATACCGAAAGTTACATTTGAAAAACATTGTTTTTAGAGCTTTGGACTTGACATACTCTCGCAAAAATAGTTAAAAATTTAAAATTGACGCTAGACTAACAAGTCCTATCACAATGACGCCAATTATCAAAGTTTGACTTTTCCAGTTTTCTCCAAAGTAAGAAGAATAGTGTCTCCGCCGTCTGCAAATGATGAGAAATCCGTTCCCCTCCGGCCTCTTCAAGTCACGCATTTTCTTGAACGACTGGCCAGACTACGGATGAATTCAGCTGCAAAGTTATTCAGTGTTTGCCGTTGTCTGGTAAATTAAAATGAATTTTATGACAACACGCTTTGATCAGAACGGCAAGGAGTCGTGTAAATTAACCTTACCGCCAATTTCTCAAACAATCTGCTTTGGAACGCTAGGCCGTGGGCACAGTTCAAACGAGCCCTACAATAAAAAACATATTGTGACATTGTCAACCTCGTTTTTCAACATATAATATTTCAAAAGTTTTTCACGCATATAATCAACACTTACGGTTACGATTTGCTTCTCTGATTTTTCTTTTCATTTCATCCACCAGTCTTCCAGCAGCGCGGATTTTGTTTCGAGATACACGTTTAGCAGCCATAGTGTGAAAATAAAGTTGCGCGTATTCAAGACCTTTTTGTAACTGCGGTAGCTCGTTAAACATACCGTATGCGTATCCATGTACAACCCGTTTCAGAATGTTGCAGACTTCTTCCGGCATTCCAAAGTGCCTTCCAACAACTCGGTCCAAAGTTTCAACAGCGGCGACGAGGTTCTTGTGTGCTTCTGGAATCAAGCGTTCTTCCTGTCTTTGAGCGCAGCCAAGTATCTGCAGAGCTTTAGCTGTGAGCTCGTGGTCCTTTCCGTACTTTCCTCCAACGAAAGTAACAGCGTCGTGAGCCTCTTGCAGCTCTTCAGAGGAAAGTTCCCATTTCCCAATGTTCCCATCGTGGGAAGCGGTTCTGAAAGTCATGTGCAAGTACTCGATGAACCCGTTGGCAACAAATGGATGTTTGTCTCCTAGGATTTTCTTGGTAAAATCCAAATGACTCGTTAACAATTTCCCGTCGTCTCTGATTGGGCCACCTTGCCGATTGTGATGCGCAGCGTCGTAATAAGCTCGAGAAACGGCTAACCTCAGGGGATCGTTTGGCAGTAGTACTTTACCCGCTTCATGACACAAAAGCTCAAGTTCTTCCTGTACAAATCTCGTCACTGTCGTTGTGTTCAATTTGACAATGTTTCGAAAATTGCCAACCCGTCTCATGACCTCCATTCGGCTCGTATGGCGGTAGCTTATCCAGGCTTTTTCCTCTGAAAGCCATCTTGGTGACCGGGTCTTGGTCGAATCTACTGCCGGTAGCCACAACTCGCTTGTGCGCTCATGAAACGTCATCGTTGCTTCTGTTTGCAATGCTTGATACATTTCTTCCAAGACTTCTTTTGGACGATAGATCTCCGGTTTTGCGAGAATGTTGTCCATGAGAAGGTCGTCATTTTCATGATTGGGCAACGACACGACCAGTTCCCGCAAATACATCATATCCTTGAGGTTTTTGGGTGTGCTATCTCCAAGTAAGACCCTCATGAAAATTTCAAAAAACTGAATCTTGAAATTCATTCGCTGTGATGCGTCGGTAGGTTTCAGGAACAGGGATTCTTGAAGAACCCCGGGCGTCAGTAGAGTCCAGAAAAACATGAACAAACTCTTTCGAGTTTCCACGAAGAAGTAGTTGTCACGAACCCTTGAGAAAATTTCTTCCAGCGTCCGGAAAAGGTCCGACTCAGTCACAGTACAGTTGTTTTGGGATTGGTAAAGCTCAACTTGAAGGTACCACGATTCCAGCAGCAATTTCATTCCGTCGGTGGATTGGAAGTTGTCGAAGCAAGCATCGGAAAGCGCCTTCAGCGCGACCAGTTTTGACCCGTCTTGTTGTACACATTGGCGGAGAACCTCTCGGGCTATACGTATACGTTCTGCTCTGGTATCTTGGTCGTTGGTGAAACGGTTGTATTGACCCAACTTTTTTGCAGCTTCTTTCCCCACGTTTTCCCACGGAATCGTCAAGAACGGCGTTATCATTGCATCGGCTGATCGATAGTAATCCATCCCGCCTTTCTTGAATTGTTCAGCCGCTGACAATGCGCGATTTTGTACACCAACGTGGTTGTAATCCCCCAAAAAGGCCAGCTTGATGAGTTCCATGGGCTCGGTAAACGCAAGATATTTTGATCCGGATTCCTCGCTGTTTGGTTTGCCCGCCATTTTTGCAACGATTCAACGCTTTGTGTCGGTCTGTAAAACAAAGTTTTTTAGAAAAATGTCATTCAGTTTGCCTTTGATAAACGCACGTGGCTTGAACAAACTTTTACATCAAGTCGGCGTTGTTTTCTACTTTTTCACACAAACTGAACCCAGGTTGTCATACGGCACCTGGATTTCAAAGTTTGAAATTTTGTCAAGTAGCGAATCGAATAGTTTGCAAAAGTGACCTGCATAAGGTCAAATGACGGATTCGCCCGACTGTCTTTAGAACAAGGGGGTCGTCTACTCTGAATCCTTCAGAAGACACGCAGCCGGATAGAGACAAAAAACACATTTCGACGTTTGAACCACAAAACAGAGCGCATGACAGCCGAACAAAACTATCCACGATAACTGAATCAATTGAATTACCTGAGCGAGAGAATTTAATTGTGAAAATCATAACCTTGCGGGGTTTTGTCTGGATTAAAAAAATATGGAACCCAAGAGCAAACTTTTCTCTGTCAAGCATATGTCAAAACATACCTGCTGTACAATAATGCCGCGGTCGGAACATTTCGTATAGTATTCAAGAATAATATTACTGAAAAACTACACTGAATCACAGCAGCGACTAATTTGAAAATGGCCCCAATATTCGAAGTTACCAAATGTTCTCCGCTACAGCTGCCTTACTGTAAACATATACACTATCCCGTTAGAGACAGCGAAGAACCAATTATATTCTTACCTTTCGTGTCTACAAGGGAAATCGTTGGATGTCTCAATTTAAAGTACAAAAAAGGCAAAAATTTGAAGATATCTGCACGCTTGATTGAATACACTTTCACCCTGACCGTGCAATTGAAGCTACTCGCATGGTCAAGTTTAACTGCTTGTATTCAGCTCGCTTCCGCTAGCCGGCTAGCCGTGACTTTTAAGTTTTTAAAACGCGAAAACTTTCAATTTAAAAAAGTCCGCGAAAATGTATACGAGCGGATTGCGAAAGACGTAATGATGTATTACGATGACTCGTAATAGAAATGCTAATTCGCCTAGGATTTACTAAAATAATGATCAGATTTCTACCCCCGGAACTTTCACTAAATGTTTCAACTGCAACCATCAAATTGTGCTTAATGTGTGATCTTATAATATACATAAAAACCACATACCTGTTTATTTTTCGCGCATTTTGGCCATCTAGTGATGTAGTTGATCGAATTTGCCAACGTTCGAGAGCACCTCTTGCAGTAGATGGCGCAACCACCGTTAGCAGAAAATGGTCTTTCACCAAATCCCTTGAATGGAATATATGTACTCGCACCGACATTGTCATCTTAAACTTTGAAACCCGTTGGTCACTGATTGCCCGAAAACCGTTTGTTCACTAAACAATGTATAACTGTTCACAAGCTCACAAATCACAACTATGAACCGAGTTTTTGCGCTTTTTGCGAATTTTAAAGTTCTCAGCCGACTTTACATGTGACACTGAAATGAGCAACTTTTCTTCTGCTTTTTACCGTTAATGGCAAAAGTTTTGGGTAGCGTCAGTTCAACGGAAATAAATATTATTTATTATTTCTAGTTCGTAATTTTGCAACAAAAAACGAAGGCCCAATTAGTTCCTATTTTGCTTTCCGAAATAATGCGATGCCCAAGTGTCTGCCCAAATACCAATGATTTATCTTCTCATATAAACAGAACTTATTTTCAAAACGCAGTAACTCTTAATGAATCTCTGATTATTATTTAGCACTTTGCGAAGGCACCGAGTTTAATTGATTCCCCGTTGCATTATTCAGTGTATAAAGTTCAAGTTTAGGCTTGATTTTTGTGCGAATAGCTGAGCTGAATTACTGGGATGGTTAATTTTTGTTTCGTTATCTGCAAATTCGATGAAGACCGCGTCTCGAAACGGTACTTTTCTTGCGCAAATTTGAGAAAACGGTTTTTTCACTATTTATACATCTGTGAAAGACATTGCGGGATCACTTCTAAAGTAATCACTTCTAAAGAGACCTAATCCAAGTTTATTTTAGAACCCTGTTCCAGACTTATGTATTATTTACTTATAATTCTGCGGTACGAAATTCTAACGGGTTTTAATTTCAGTTTAACTGGACACGTTCCTATCCCCAAGTAAATCAGAAATGTCTTTCTTCAGTGAAGGTTGGTTAATATGAGCTCTGATGGACGTGATATTCATACAACAAAAGAATGATCAGTGTAAGTCAAACAGCAAATGCAACGTTGGAGAGGGGTCAAATTGTAGATTACGTTTATCGTTGTTCCAACTGTGGTGGGTGCCAACTAATTTGTTGACACGGACGCTCAGTTATATTAAAAGATTTAGCACTACAAATAAAATTGTAGACGCATCATTTTATTGCTATCAACCTATTGTTAAGATTCAAGCTGTGTCAAATACAGGCAAAGCTCCGATTAACGAGACTCGAAAGGAAAACGATGAAAACGCCGCTAGTTAAAATTGTCGTTACTCTGAATAACGACAAAAGAAGCTTTGTTTGGAGTACATTACGATCTACCTAAAATTACATACTTTGTTTGTGAAAAAACCTATGTGGCTTGTAGTGTTTCAAATTAACGTAGGCAAATCGTCAAAGCTGTGGAACAACTGTCATTTGAACTGTATTATATCAAGTTCAATCGACGTTCGTTCCAACATTGTTGCTAAACGAGCGACTTTTGATCGTTGATCTGGCGCTTCTAGGGCATTGAAAGCATAACGTAGTGCATTTGGGGGTAAAATATTAGTGACTTCGCGAGGAAGTGTTCTTGATAGCCACGACATTACTACAAGGTTCCTCGCAACGTTAAGTATACGGCAGTTTGCCAGGGCTGGTTATTTTGTCGCTAAACCGAGGATGACTCTAAATAGAGGTGTCGCTGAAGGGTGGTTTGCCTGTATATAGAAATTACAGGATGCCAAAGGTAAACCATAGGGTTTGAAAGGCTTGTGTTTGTCCATTCATCGTTGTGTCGCTTCAACAAAATTTTATCTCTACATGCCAATCTTATATCGTATGAAGCAAAACGTAAATTTTGCATAGTCATAAAAACAAAACTTTCGGCAGTATTTTTTCTCCCAGGCGTGATAGTGTCATGTAATCTTACTTTTTTCCTGATAAACGTGGCAACACTTGAGCCGAAAGAGCGAGAATCGGTGTCGATTTTTGGAATCACCCAGACGCCTGATAAGAAGTCACTCCACTACGATGATAAGTACACATTTTTTAAGCTTAAACGAAGAACTCACAGGTTGTGTTCACATGTTTATGTTGAGCAATAAAGTAGATAAAAGCTATTTGTAAATTGTATAAAACAAGAACGGTCTCGTGCGTTGATTGTTAATGCGAACTAGAAGTGTCGCGTTTTGATGAAATCGTGTTTGTAACTTCCCGTCGGTCAAAGCTAAGTTGCCGTGTACGAATGGACACATTCTCATCAATCTCAACACGGTCTTGCACCTGAGGAACTTTCGGCTCATAATTTAGACCGAATCTGCTTCTAAAATCGTATTGAATATCTGTCATAAGATTTTCGGCTGTGACATGAATTTACTGCCCATTCGCATAAGCTTGATAGGTTTGGCCTTGTTTCCATGGCGCGTGCTGGTGGAACGTTTTGCTTGCAGCGTCCGACATTTGCAAATTGAGATAGAGTCCCCACCAGAACTGGCGCTGATTTTTTTCCAAGGTCACGGCTCCGGCGTCTATTGTTTTTCAACATTTTGCAACGCAAAAATATTCGAGCGATTGTTTGGGACTGCAACTACAGTCACCATTATTAAACTTTTCACCTTGTGGAAGTTTTGCGTCCAGTCCAAATGCCACTGATACTTGAATTATATTTGAACCTGACATTTTCTGCAGCTCCATAGCGTCTTTTACCTGCAAACTATATATAGTATATATGCATAGTTTATTAGTCATTCGGCTGATGGCTCAGCCCTTACGACGGTAGAGGCTCGGCCGGGATAACAGGTATATGTGGGTGCGGAATAAACTGTTGTAGCCTGAAGTGCCTTTTGCTAAACTTCAAGTCAAAAACCAGGTTAAGCAGTGCTAGATTGCACTTGATCAGCTCAACAAGATATTTTTAATGTGCAAATGCGGAACGTATATGAACTTGTCCTCCTTACTGGATGAAAAGTTTGTATCGTCTGTAAGTTGGCATCCTTAGGCTAACTTCTCAACTTCAAAAACACAAGATTTGACACAAAAGTGCATTTAATTTTTATCGCAAGTCTGACTGTTTGCTCCGTATTTGTTACACACGTTGTATGACGTCGTAGTCCTGCTCTGCCGAACTGAAGCTGTCGCTTCTTGTTGATACCGCATCCAAAACTTCTTGTTGGTCCTCAGAGCTGACTGATCCTGTTCCACTGGCCAAGTTTTTAGCGTTTTCAACATGGTCTTCTTTTTTCAAATTCGCAGCTCCATATCCTGATCGTAATTGTTACATGGTTTGTAGTGGACGTCCGTCAAAAGTTTACCGGTCGAGGCATCAGCATTGGCTATGTTTTCCAATCGTGTAAGCTTGATGGGTTTTGTTCTGTGCATCCAGCTGGTTTTGGTCGGACTTTTGGTCTGTAGCGTCAGACATTTGCTCATTGATACAGCATCTCCTCTAGACCTACCAGCGCTTCGACCACGGCTTCGGCGTCCAGTGCTGTTCAACAACTTAAAGCGTACGAATTTCTTTACTGCTACCAGGACCTGCATTTTCAATTACGGTTCATATTTTCAGCTTTTCAATTCTTTTCTCATTCATTTAGTCATTTGATCATTTGATTGCAAAAACAATAGAGAAAGGCCAGCAGCAGCCCTTGACATGAGGTCAGCGCATGCGTCGTATAAGACCAGACTCCAAAAACAAACGCCTAACGTTCCAGCGGCGCGTTCAACATGTTAAGCAAGTTGGTCAGCCCCAGTAGAGGAAGAAGAACCAAAGCTGCTTTCACCGCCTTCAAAGCTTGTAATGTCTCAGATGAGTTGGATTGCCGAAGTTTAGTTATGAGGACGCGGAGGATGTTGAGCAGAAACATTAGGTTTATCTAAAAAATTCAAGACTCGATTTCAGTCACTTTCTTCATTTCACGTTCATTTCACTTGGTTCATTTCACGTCTATTTGCCTTCAGATCATGTCTTCCAAAAGTTTTAAATTACAGAGTGCACAAACTGAGAGTGAGACAGCAGTACACAACGGAAAAAAGCGTCACATACTTGCAAGATATATTAAAGGAGCAGGCAACTCACCTTGTTCCAGGATGGAACTTTAAGATCAGCTAGTCATAACAACGTTAAAACGTTCAGTAAACGTTAGCACGTAACGTCGATGCTACATTCTATACGATACAAGTGTTGGTATTTTTACTCTTCCAAATATAAGATTTATACGACTGCAACTTGTTATAAAACTATTACATATGCAAACATATGAATCCAATTTCAAACCAATATATACAATAAGGACCAACTTAATTTCCATTTCAGCCACTATCAGTTGAAAATCTGTCAGAAACTTCCCTCAAGTTCTCCGAACTGACCGAGTCGCTCTCTGTCGAGTATTTAGCAGCTTCCTCATTCTCCTGATGAACTTGTAGCTCCGCCTCATTTC
>JAQGBJ010004479.1:0-10169 GCA_034698345.1 Sphaeridia pumilis | reverse complement strand
AGCTTTCCTTCCTGGATGTCACCACAGGTTGAACAGTAAACAAAGTAGTCAGAAGATTTTGGTTCAGAATCGTTCGATGGTTCTTGTACGGCAGAGAATCCTGTCGCTGTCAAGGAACTAGGAACTGGCGATTCTGTCCGAGCACTGCTCAGGCGACGTCGTGGCTCAGGTTCCGATGGACTTGATCCTGCGGGTTTGCGACTGACTTGAACTTTAACGGCATACAGATAGCTTTGCTGACCCAGGTTGCACATCTGCAAAACCAAAACAAGTGAACTCAAGACTCATGGTGTTTCTGAAAGATTAGCAAATGACATCAGATCCGACAAAAGATTTGGTCTTACATCAACTCTGAGGTCATCCGGCAATTCATGGCCGGCGAAAATTATCTTCAGTTCATCTGGACTCAGTCCTAGTTTCGATGCAGCAACAGACTTGATTTTCCTTACATCCCAAGAGGGGTCAAGGTCAAGGGTTACAGTTCGTCCTCCCTCTCGAATGTGAACTCGAAGCATCCCTGCTAGGGCATTCTGGTCTCTGAAGAATCCTCCTAGACCAAGGATCGATAGCAATGCTTCGAAAAACTGACCGATACCCTCAAAAATTTCCCTCAGCATTTTAGCTGGATGAGTTCATTCTTGAACATCCGGAACCCTGTATTTTCGACGAAGTCAAACTTCTGTAACTGCTCAGATATCTATCCAAATACATTCACTAAAATGGAAATTTGCCAATGTTTTGGTCAATCCATGAGAACAAGTTTTTTCTTCGTTCCCACTGAAGTGCTTTAAACGAGCTCAGCTGCCGCAAGGAGATCTACGTTTACATGTTGCTACAACAAGTTTGTTCACCGATAATTTGTGATTCTTCAGTTTCTATTTAGATTTCTGTTTGATTCCTCAGGGCTTCGTAACATGCACTCTGGGAGTTGGAAACGTTGGATATGTGATGATTTGCTATGGAATTTGCGATGCTATTTCTTCGGTCAGTTTCCAGAAGATTATCAGAATTTGGGGAAGACTTCCTGTTTTCTTCTTCGGAGCCATTGTTAACTTTGCAGTCCTTATAACGTTCTTCCTATGGGATCCTAACCCTGATCAGAAATATGTCTTCTTCATCCTTGCTGGTGGGTATTTTGGCTTTGGCAAAGTTCTGAATCCTAAACAATAACCATGAACTTAACTTGAAGCTGTTGACAATTTCAGGTCTCTGGGGAATCGCTGATGGTATTTGGCAATGTGAAATTAATGGTAAGCTGCAATTTAATTTAATTGAGAACTCTGATGTACTCAAGAAACGCTTAACTAAAGTTTTTCATGTATTTTCTCAGCTTTCTACGGGGTCCTTTTCGCTGACACAGAAGAAGCTGCATTTTCAAACTATCGCCTTTGGGAATCCCTTGGTTTCGTCATCGCCTACATCAACTCGACTCAGATTTGCGTTAATACCCAGGTTTATATCCTACTAGGAACGCTGTCGATAGCTATGATGGGCTATACTGCAATCGAAGTGAAAAATCGTAAAAAACCCGCAACACATTGAATATTCGATGCAAAGAACTTACGTTGTACAGATTTTTAGGATAGAAATACCAATTTATTCATGGTACACTCCAACCTGACTGACAGGACTATAACAATCCAATGGTGCTCTACAACATTGCTAAAAATGTAACTAGCTTTTAAAGATGAACGTCTTAGACCCGACTTGATGTAATTAAAAGCTGGTCTGATTCGAACACAAAAACTTCGGTCAAATTCCCGGACATCTTAAGCTTCGACCTCTGCAATTCAGAAAACATTGATCAGATTAGTAGAGTAGATGGCAAAGTTCAGGAATGCAAGCTTGCGAAACGAAATCATAAGATCAACACCGATATTACTTCAACTCCAAACTCCAAACATTAAAATCTTGAACCAAAAAGAATTACACGCCATGCTCACTCAAATCTACAAGGCTTGAAATATATATATACACTTCCGATCGATAACGAAGTGAAAGTGTTAAAGCTACTTCTCAATTTGAAAAGATTTGATCTTTTCTCATTCCAACTTAAAAATGCACTAACTTGTCGTTAACAATTTTTTCACACAAGAAACTTTCAGTAGTTTCATGCAGATAAAATAAGCACACCATCATAGTCACATCTACGTAACTGTAGGTACTTTACCCTTAGAACGCTGTTACTATACCGAAAGACTTCCACCCTCGAGAACAGTTAACCCTCCTTGGCTGTTGTGAATTTCGAGACGAATTAATTTCGAATTACCTTTATGCTAGCTAAATGAAATTTTACCAGGTGGTTTCACTTACTGACTGGTTTGCCGTCCTTCCACGGGGTGAACTTGATACCACTGGTGGCCCTCTTTGCAGCCTCGGCCTTTTGATCGCTTCGGAGGGCATTCCTCACAACGCGGGCAGCGATGGAGGAATATTGGATGTAACTGCATAATAAAGCAGTAAATTGATCAATGCACTTTCAAGTATTTCAGAACTTTTGATCCAATTTTACTGCACTGCTTTTGAAACCAATTGTATCGAACAAAACTCGGCCTTGAAACCGACATTTTACTTTTGTAAAAACAACAGATGTACTTTACTTACTTAAGTCCAGCTTGTCTCCAGAACGCCATTTTAACGCCTGTTGTTGATTTAGGTTGTTACCTAGAAAAATAGCACCTGAATTTTCAGAACAAAATTAATCCTGATGCGATCAGACCAGTTGTAATTTTGCGAATTCTGGCACGAGATCAGCAGATCAACATTTGAACTTTTCCGCCAGTCCGCCCAATATCGGTAACATTCGTATGTCTCCGCCAATTTCGTCTCAAAAGGAAATGTATTGAACGCCAATAGAGGGCGACAGTTGTTCCATGATTTCGTGAGCGGCTGGCGATGGTTTGTTTTAGTTGCGGACTAAAAATGTTTTGGGGCAATCAGAGAACGTCAATTCGCTGCTTTCACTAAAGACCGTGAAATTTTTACACGTTGTATACGACGTTATAGTACTTTTTATTAAGTCGCGAAGCGACTTGATGGAAGTATAGGTAGGGTCGGGCCGTCCGTCCGTCCGTCCGTCCGTCCGTCACACGATTATTTCGAGAACGGACAGTCGGATTGACATGGGACTAGGACCATCCAGTAGCCCCGTGACCCAGCATCTTCACTATTGAATTTGGGTCACGCAGGTCAACCCCTTCTAGGTCAAAGGTCATCGAAAAGTTTCAGTTGTGCTTCGCTTACGGAAAAAATACATGTCATGTACATATGTATTGCGAGTTTTACTCAATGGCACAGCCATAGAGTATTCAATTTGCCATTGTAAAGCTAACAAACATTTTGACATGACCTTTGACCTCGAAGTACTTTGTCGTTTCAGCGAGTGGCGAAGCGAGTTTCGGGGATTCCAATTTTGGCACATACAGAGCCGAGTTTTCGGAATTTCCCAAAAATTTTAGACGTTGCTCCCCTGTTTAAAGTTATAAAAGTTATCAAAACCCGAGTTTCCGTAATTACCCGATAGTTACAAGTCAATGTTTCAGGTTTAAAGTTCTGAAGTTTCACCTTGAAGGTTAAGATTTCAGTTTCTTTAACCACCCTGAGCGACTTGTATATATCTATCGGTTTCCGGTTTATTGGATTTGGGCACGTTCGAAAGTGTTCAGCACAGAATTTTCGTATTAAAATTCAGAATTGAAAATAAAGCATTGAGTGTGAGTGTGAGTAGGATTGAACATGTGTTCCAAAACAATAGACAACTAACAAAGCACTTGACATTCAAAACGATTTAAAACGGGATTCAGAATAAAGGCAATTGTATATTGTATATTAACAGGAAACATTCATTTTGAAATTTAATGAAGGTTATGATACGGGTGGACGATTCAGCAAATTTTGCGACTCCAGAAGGTGTTTGTTGGTAACTTCAGACATCAGTTTATAGTGCAGTGATTTTGGCGAGTTTCTTGATAGACGTTGCTTAATTCTCAAACTTGTGCTTCTATCCCTGAAATTCTTTTTTTGTGAAGTGTGAGTCGGTAAAAACCTGCTGTCATGTGTTCTGGTTATATTGATTTTTGTCGAGGAGCCAACGCGCAACGTTTACCATTCTTATTCTTACTTACATAGTTCTGCATGCTTCATTTTAACCTGGATATGTTGAAAGCCAGTCATTAAAAGAGCAATTTTAACGAATTTACGTCACCACTTGCTTTTAAAGTAACAATTTTATATTTACTGAGCCAAGGTCACAGTGTTTAGGCAATACACACCTGTTTGGCTAGTTATCCAGAACCCTAAAAGGAAAAAAAGCATTAATTTTATTTCTGCTTGGGCTTTGGACAGAAAGGCTTTCTGTTTTCAAACACAATCGAAAGTCCAGCGCAAAAAGAAATTAATTGATATTGGTAAATATTTACCAACTTTATCGTTACTTCGACGAGCTGTCAAACTCTTAGTTAGAAATCTTTGTCTAATATTTTTTACTGTTGGTTATATGATTCTGTCTAAAAGTCCGTAGGCGAGAATGAGTCATTTGAGATTCATGGATTTCCAAAATTCAGTGTCAGGTAATGCAGTAACGGAATTAAGTGTTCTAGTTTATGTGATCACTCTTAAAATGTTAAAACGGGTAAATCGATAGCTGAAAGAAAATGTATGAAGGTAGCTCTAGGCTTTAATCGTCATTATTGGAATTTCGCTTTATTGATTTTTTCCTGAAGTACATAACTATATACTTACTTTTGACAGGAACTTGAGCTCTTGCATACATGTAATGACATAATTACACATTCCGGAAGTCAGTTGATATTGAATATTTAATAAATGATATTTAACTCATTTCGCTTTGACAGTAGCATTTTGAACTTTTTGAACCAAGGTCGGAGTTTTGGAGAAAAACATTCCCCCCTTTTCAAATAAATATTCCAACTTAGAACCACCAGCTGGAAGGACATTAATTTAATCCAAATCGAGTCAACTTGCCTAACCGATGGTGTACAAACATCATTGCAAAATGCCTATGTCCAGGGCTACATTTTATCGGAATTTTCGTGCATCGATTTTAATATGTTTACATGCAATATGTACGTATGAAATGGACATCGCTAGAAGCATAAAATTTTATCAAGAACCATACATCCACTCACATGTTTTAGCAGTTACAACATGTTGTTAACTGGACAACGATAAGTTATTAATAAACTATTACTTTGGAACACTTCCGGTTCCAGTTCCGGCTTTATATAAGTTATTACAGGTTTGCACAACCGCTGGAAAAACATACATCATTCGGCTCTCAGAAAGTGCAAGTGGCGAAACCAAACTCGAATGAATTTTCCACTGTTGTTGCGTTTCAATAGCGTTGAATTTTTCAGTCGACATTATATAATTTTTGCAAAATGTCTAATCAAACGGAATCATCGTTTTCACAAAACACTGAACAAACGGCCCAGCCGAAACCATTTAAGAATGCTGAAATTTCAGTCGGGGTAGTTCTAACGCCAGTAGAAGTTGAATCCACGCCAAATCTTACCGAGAAACCCATGAACTTTGCTAAGAGTGAAATTCCAGGCCCTAATCTAGCCGAAATCTCAGCTTCTGAAGACCAAAGGGCAGTGGAAAGACATCTGACAAGGGGCCCTGTTGAAAGTGACTCGAACTCTCAATCAATTCTATTCCAAAAAGTAATCAAGCTCAACTTCGCACTTCTCAATTTCTACTCCAAACTCTTCGGAATTCCGATAAAAATCGAACACCAAAAAGTTTCAGTGGACAAGCGCCGGTCAAAACGAATTTGGTGGCTGTTCAACGTGAACTTGTTGAATCTTCATACACTTTACATGGTTGCTGCAGTTTCCCTAACTTTCACCGTTGACCAGTTCCACAATCCTCGTTTCGGTGTTTTGTACGCGCTTCTTGCGCTTGTATGTTTGATATGCCACACTAGCGGAATGGAGCTCCTTGAACATCACACAGAAAACTTTGCAATAATTTGGAACTCAATCATCAAGCATCAATCAGCGGTGGTCAGGGTGCCCATAATTCGAATGTGGTTTCCAATTATGGTTCCCGCATCGGCTCCCTTTGCGATGGTCATGTTTGGCATTTTAATTGCTTTAAACCCGGAATGGATTGTACAATTCCGGTTTACTGTCGACTGGGCGCTGGATCAAGGTTACCTGGAAAACGGTTGGCTCCACAAAATTCTGGTCGCAGTTTCGATTTCGGCGGACGTTTGGTCTTGGCTCCTGCATGTGTTGTCAATCTTTTTTATACCACACATGTTTTTTTTGGAAATTTGGTCTGCGGTCATCATGGACCTTGTGAACAGGTTCGTTGATGAAATTGCAGCTTTGGAGAACGGAAAAAAAATAACTATTGATTCAAACGGGCTTTTTGATTTTTTATTAGAAGTATAACTGCAAAAAGTGAAGCCCACGAAGTCTGGCGCCAACTTCAAGAACTGTTGATCATGCTGAGAATTTTCAACGTTGCCAATTCCAACTTTATGTTTTTCTTCAAGTCCTCAATGATGTTTTCTGGGATCGTCTCACTTTCTCTCCTTCTTCTTATGGACTTCGATGGCGATGTGATAATGTTGGGTGTTATTTCTGTTTGTGTTATTTGTAGCCTCACCGCTTATCCCATCGTTTACAGCCGTGCCTACCTTGTAGTTGCCAATCTTGAAATGGTGAAATCACAGTTACCGAGTGTCCTGCCATTCCATCATTTCGACGAAGAATTCTTTCTGTGCGGCAGTCGGGGATTCTGGTTGAAATCAGGACGTACGAGCGAGACTCGCTGCTTTTATGTTACGGCTTCATATTTGAACAGGTGGTCAACAGAGTTAACTCGTGTAAACAAAATTGAGAATTTATTGGTGACTTCAACATTTACTTGCTTAAGCTCAACGGATAGAAAGTTTCTGCTAGCTTTAGCATTTTGAGCGTGTATTTTATAACAAAGTCCAAAATAATTATCTCCAAATTTTTGAAAGATGTAATAAATCGATCCCACATTGTGAGAATGTTCTCCATTCTGTAAATGTAATGCGTAGTTATGAGTCATTGTTGAGAGCGAGACTGGAGGCTCTGTCGAAATTGTTAGTTGGAAAGGATGCATTGTAAGAGGCGGACGTATATCTGCTCGTGAGCTCATCGAGCGCGAGTATTCGTTGTATTGACCGATTAAAGACTATTATTATTATTGACCATTGAACCTTGACCTATGTTTGACCTAGTGGTTTTCGGTAGGGAAAAGCTAGCTTCCAGAACAGGTTTAGATCTGGAGTCAGAAAGAGGAATCCGTTATCCGGGTAGGATACGCATTCAAGTAGGGCATGAAATCCCACACACATATTTCAGCATTGAAGCACGGGCAGTCACAAAGGTTTTTGGGAGGAATTCTAGCTGATTTCATTCGTGAGGCCTTGAAACAGCTTAAACTATGAATTATGGACCTATTCGTGCGAATAGACAAAAGGGTCTTTTCTTCATACGTGAATTCCGCTTTATTGATTTTTTTGCGTAATGCACAACCTTATAATTTCTTTTGGCAGAAACTTGAGCTCTAACATGCACATAATTACACGTTTGGAACGTCAATGGGGTTTAAATGCCGGTTTTAACGAAAGAACGTCCATTCATTTGGGTTTGACAGTAGCATTAGAAACTTTTTAGCCAAGGTCGAAGTTTTAGAGAAAAACTCTCCTGGTTTCATTATGCCACTTGTGATTCGTAACTCCTAGAACCGCTAGCTACAAGAAGGTTCATTGAAATCAACTCTTGTATCGCCAAAACTTGAGAATCTAAAAAGTCGTCCATTGTTTTATTAAGCTTTTTTAGAGTGAAACTACGGGAAAATTGCCCAATGAACGAAATAGAACTAGCAACGATTCGTCGCATCAAAACAATCGCAGAGCTGGCAACAATGGTCAAAGAATCCACTATAACCTCAAAAAATATTCTCGGAAGATCTGCAGGTTCAAAAGCATCGTCGAAAGAGGAGAACGTATCTTCGACAAGCGAAATTCAAAGTTCCAATGAGTTGGAAGTTTTTGCCGAAGATCGGTGGACCGAAGAACCGTTGACACGGGATCTTGGAATGGAGCGCAACTCGAAACCAACTCAATTCCAAAAAGTAGTCAAAATCAACCTACAATTTTTGTGGTTCTGCTCCCAATTCATCGGCATTCCAATCAAAGTCTACCAACAAAAGGTTACAGTGGACAAGCGAGCCTGGAAACGTATTTTTTGGTTGTTTAACTTGAGCCTTATTAATGTGCGTGCACTTTTCATGTTCACTGGAGTTTTCCTAACTTTCACCGCCGACCAGTTTCAAAACCCACGTTTTGGTATTTTATACTTTATGATATCTGTGGCGTATATGGGCTGTAACTTTTATGTACTTGAGCTTCTGGAACACCATGCGGAAAGTTTCGCCATAATTTGGAATTCCATTATCAAGTACCAATCGGTGCCCCTCAAAATGCCCTTTATACAAACCTGGTATCCAATTATTTTACCGGTATCGGTTCCATTCGCCGCGTTTATAAACTGCGCTTTTATTGCTATGAATCCGGAATTCATAATCCAATTTCGGTTTGCTGTCGATTGGGCGCTTGCCCAAGGCTACTTGGATGATGGGTTGGTCTACAAAATTCTGGTCGCTGTTACAATGGCGGCCGACGCTTGGACTGTGTGTCAGTTGATCTCGTTTACGGTTGCTTTGCAACATTTAATTTTTCTGGAAATGTGGTCTGCTGTTATCTCGGAAGTCTTGAATAGGTTTGTAAAAATATCTTAGTAGAAATTGTGTGTTTCATACGAAATCCATTTCAAGTGCAATTTCTACTTGTGTTTCAGATCTGCAGCATCAACGATCGGGGCTCATCAAGCCTGGCGAACGCTGACTGAACTCATGATTTTGCTGAGAATCTTTAATGTTGCTAATTCCAATTCATTTTTTTTTTCAAATGCTCCAGCATGTTTTCTGGAGTTGTTGCGATATCTCTTCTCCTGCTGATGGATTTTGAGGGCGATGTAATAATGTTGTCAGTAATTTTAATGCTTGTTGTTGCTTGCCTCACTCTATATCCGATACTTTATAGCCGAGCGTATCTTGTGGCAGCCAATTTTGAAACTGTAAAATCACAGTTACCACAAAATTTGTCATTTCATCGGCAAGATCCTTCATTCCGACGAAGAATTCGATCGGTCAGAGCAACTGGAATTTGGGTTGGCTTCAAGGCGTACGAACGCGAGTCGCTGCTTCTATTTTACAGTTTCATTTTTGAACAGGTAGTCGACATAGTACTTTCTTTCAAGTAGAGTTGTCAAATTCAATGTCTCTTCGAAGTACGAGAGTCACTGATACTTCTATTCTACGGTTATGTGTTTGAGCATGTAGTCAACACATAAAAGTACTTTCACTGCAACAATATATTTTCCTTAATAAATTCCAGCATCTCCTGTCAAGTGTACTGTGGTTAGCCTTTTCACAATGAGTAACATCAATCATTAATTCAAGCCACTTTGCCATGGAACAATAACCAACCTAACTATTTTTTCTGCATAATTCTCTCCATCTATCATCGGCATATATAACTTTTATTGATTTTTGCCAATGCTAAATTTCTACGCGGCAGAAACTTGCATTTTATATATCAACTGAACAAGAGCGGAGGTTTTGAGCGAAACATTGTTCAGAACCGGAAGTGTGAGACCTGGATATATATAATATCGTCAGAAATCCGGCTCTGTCGTTCATTAGCCACCTCTGTTTTCTCTTAGACAACGTATACGAGTACAGAGTAATAAGAAACAAACGCAAAGCGTGTTGCAAAATTTTGTTTGGCGAATTTCATCTGTTCTATACAATGGCAATATCATTCTTGACTTTCAATGCATTCATCGTACCTTCTTATCGAGTTACCAAAAAACCTGGAATCTGCACCACCAAAACTGTCGTGAAAAATACACACGCTACCCGCTAACATGCCTAAGGTATTTTCTATTTACCCAGGTTTCCAAAGTCCCCTAAAATCATAAAGCGGGTTTTTCTATTCATCTTTTTCGGTGAATCTTCACTTGCCCCATTCAGTCAGTCCCTATACATTTACTTATACTTCGCCCTGCATTGAGTGAGCATTGCGTGCAAAGGGACATAAC
>JAQGBJ010004478.1:0-10173 GCA_034698345.1 Sphaeridia pumilis | reverse complement strand
GACCACTTTTCGTCCCATAAGAAACCATTGGAAAAAAGTTACATGCGACGTTTCGACCGGTTTTTCTGCACTTTCTGGCCGAGAAAACGCGTTTTAGAGGGTCTTTGAGCTGAACGTGACATCCCTCGGAACCCCTGGCTGTGTCGACATCTTCGGAATACACCTAGCTGCAGGAGGAACTTCACTGGGACCAGCAACCAACGTGGGATCGTAAGCTTGAGCAAGTTAGACAGAGGCTGCACCTTGCAGGCCTTCGTGGTCTGCTTGCACAAGCACTTACCTTGTAAGTGATCTTGCTTGTCTTTACCCCTGCGGGGAGAAGAGTCGTTTGTTTGGAACAAATTCTGCTGGTGGAATTTCGGTTACTACCAGGTGTGGACCTGGACCAGTACTTGCCTCGGAACCTCAGGCTGGATAGGTTGCGGACCTACACCTAGCGGAGCATCTTCCCTGGACCGAAGCCTCTACGCGAATCTTGTTGGACATCGTGCGACGGTGGAAGAGGAAGGAAGTTAGCAACCGGCTAACCACTGGACCAACCCAGGACAGGATTGGAGCTCGTCGATTCTCGGATCTGGACAAGCAGCCTTCGGCATCCCGGACCATACCCGCTTACTTTCGAGGAGCACCTGGTACCAAGGATCATCCGTCGGACCAACTTCAACGTGGGAGTCACGCTTGCGCAAGTTAGACAGAGGCTGCTACTTGCAGGCCTTCGTGGTCTGCTTGCACAGGCACTTACTTTGTAAGTGAACTTGTACTTTTCGTTCTACACGGTGTAGAAAACTTTGTTGTATGGGGAGCAAGTTCTGCTGTTGGATATTTGGATATCGCCAGGTGTGGACTGGACTATCACTCTTGGCAACCCATGGTGGACCGATCTACGCGTGTCGTCTGTGACTCGACGAGGATCATCCCAAGGACCAAGGATCGACGTGGGAACGTTGCCGTTCGAGTTAGGTGCACGGAGACAACCCACTACTGTTACCAAGTTGCGTATGCTGCCGTTGAAGAAGACGGGGAGACCGCACCTAGCGTCGCTCTTTGATCATCCCGACGCCGATGACCAGCCGTCATTGTGGTAGAAGAAGGAGTCTTCTACCAGGGGAGTATGTTCCGGCCAGCCATCGTAATTTAGCGTATTTTTAGTTTGGTTATGTAAACCGTGTAGATAAGCTAATCACCGCCGTGTGTTGCACGGTGTAATCGGCTTATTCTGCTTATCTGTTTCTGAGCGTAGATATAGATATAAACTCTGCGATTTAGGATAATTCTATATGAGTTTGAATAGCTTTTCACTCTGTTATATAGGGCCAAGTTGCGGAGGAGAGTTTGTCTTTTGTGGAGTTTTGGATGCTTCGCGAGGGGTATAAAAGCAGACGCATTCGTCCGTTTGCTATCAGACTTGTGATTAGGCTGTACCGCTGGACACTTGTGTTCCATCGTAGGAGTCGGCAAGTTGGTTTCGCTGTAAAGTAAGAGGTAGCTTTTCTGTTAGTGGTTGTTGGAAGAAGAAGGTTCTATTAAACCTGTGGTTTAGAATTTACACGGTGTGTTTTGCGTTACACCTAGTACTTCTGCTCCGCGATAGTCTGGGAGCTGCATAGTTAGCTTGCACCTCGTACAGTTTACGCTTCCCCCTGGAAGCACGGTTATTAGGACTCGCTACAGATTAGTCTCGTTACTTGGACAGCAAGTTGTCCCATCATAAGCTTAGTCTAGATTTGACCTGCACCTCGCAGATAGTAATTGCACCTGGCGATAGTCAGACAATACCTAGTAGAGATAAGACTTAAGCTAAGGTTAGCTCTTCGGAATACACCTAGTCAGAATAGTTACTTGTTAAGGTGATCGTAGTATAGGGGAATTTACAACTCTCCTGGCATTAGTTATAGCAACCAGAAGTAGATGGTCAGCTGTGCTACTAGGTGCACTTTCACCTGGCGGTACACCGTGCCCCAGAAAAGTTAGATAGAGAGAACCTAGGCCGCTACAGTCACCTCCTTTCAAACCCCCTTCAAGTCTCCATAAGTCCATATTCTCTCCGAGCTTAATTACCCTCCATTGCCCTAGACGACAGTCAGGACAGAGACTCTTGTCTTTCCTCCTTCTTTTTCGCCTCCTATAATAATTCTACGGCACAATGGAACGCAATTAGTTTTATGAAGAGAAATTGTCCTCCTCCTATCCTGACATCCTGTCAACTAATATAACCATACTTTTATCTAGGCTTCTTCTTCTTCCTCCCTTTTTTTCACCACCTTCAATGTTTTTCCAACAAATTCTCCCGGGATCCACAGAACAAATCACCCCGAATTTTCAAAAACTTTCCATCACTCCCCCGCCCTCTGTATTATAAAAATCCCGATATCATCACCACCTTGTATAGCTACACTTACACTCCTCTCACTAAATCTCTGTTAAGTTCACACATCGTAAGGCTTCACCATAACTTTACCATTACATGATTTTATATGGATCTCTCCATCCCCCAACCGGATCCTCGCAAACATCAACCGAAAGCTCCTTTGATCCCCGGCAAATCCCAAGGGATTCCCGCTACGTCTTTTAATGCCGCCAAGCCAAATGACATAATCGCCCTGTCACTTAATAGCACATTTATGGCTATCCAATTCAACAATTAAAATCCAATATCACTTTTCCTTTTTTACTCCCCTACTTTCGTCTTTCTCAAGTGTATCTTTTGTACAAAGATCCATATAAACACTTCTTCTTTCTCTCCCATAAATTAAACATTTAGCAACATGTTCTTTCCCTGTTTATAAAATATTCTCCACTACTGTTTAGAAGACCATTTGGTTCCTACAATTCTACAATTACATTCCAATGGAACCTTGATTCTTCTCCCATTCTACTGTTTCCCACATACATTAAACTTTCCTCCATAAAATATCATTTCTGCTAGTCTCTTACGTTTCCTCTTCACAATTTCATAACAAGACAATAAACACTCGCATATTCTCTCACATGCCTTTATTAATTTCTATCCCTACAAAAAGTAGGTAAAAACTTTCTTCTTCCCTCCATCACTATAAACACGGATCTTTCTCAACTCAACGTCCAAAATTCTTCCACCAAAACGTCGAAACGACGCTGCTCCAACATGCCTTCCAATAACAAACAAATTGGTTCAGAAAATAAAGTCTTCCCAAATCCAACTACTTTTTCTTCTTCTCCCTCAGTCCAAGCTCGCTAACATAAACAAATCTAACATGTTTTCACAAAATCTTCATCATCGTCTTCTCCTTCTTCTCGGTCCATCCTTTTAGTCCGCTGTTTGTAGCTAATGTACAAACATGGCCATAGCATTAGACGGACTTGACTCACATCAT
This sequence comes from Sphaeridia pumilis, assembly GCA_034698345.1. Taxonomy (NCBI): domain Eukaryota; kingdom Metazoa; phylum Arthropoda; class Collembola; order Symphypleona; family Sminthurididae; genus Sphaeridia; species Sphaeridia pumilis. The sequence continues at coordinate 6,820 of JAQGBJ010004478.1, read as the reverse complement.
TTTTGCAGCTACAGGGAATAGGTCATACACCATCCATCATTCGACAATAACAAGGATATTTTTTCTAAAAATTCATTTGTTTCTCTACAACTAGACACGCAACCCGGCGGATCATCGCCAGTTCATCTTGTTCGGTCAGACCCTCGGTTAATTTTTGTTGGAATCTTCTTCTTTTCTGGCTTCTTCTCCTCCCGCTTTTAGTCTAAACAGTCATAATAGAGCAATGCAGCTCGTATATTTCAATAATTTTTTTCTTGCCACCATCACCGCCATCACATTTACTTTTTCTTCTTCTTCTTCGTTGCTCACTCTTGTATTTATCTACCGTCAAACTCGGCCATAAATAATTCATTCAACTTGATTCCAAAACGCATGAATAAACTCTCAAACACATTCCACACTCTACTTATTTGTCAGGACTTGCAAACCAAACCGTATTACTCTTCTTCTTCTACTTCTTCTCTATATTCTTTTACTTTCTGTACTCTACATTCTCTGCCTTCAGAACATATACCGTCTTCTCATCCATCTTCAATCCTTCGCCAAAATTAGCCACACATCTTTCCCCTTCTCCAATACTTTTGACTCTCGTCGTCCACCAACTTCTATACTACCTTCTTATTCCAATCCCAAATTCTTGGCTCACTGTCCAAAAAATTTAAACTAATCGCGCAAATATATATACCGCTCTTGCTGCATGTATTTACACTTTTGAGAGGAACCGCCGCCGTCGTCAGTGAAACCACGTAAATTACCCGGGTTGTCTGTATCAAGGTTCAAGCTTTTAAATCCAACTTGCTACTTTCCGTGTAGTTCGTCGCGCTCCAACACTTTTAACCTGCTTCCTTGCTTTAATCTTGTTCTTGCGAATCGTCCACAACAAAATCCTTTACTTTAGCATCAGCTCTATATATCGAGAACATGCACAACTTTTTAATAGTTGCAACCAATTACCCCCATGCAAAAAATACCTTCTTCTTCTTCAATCCAACAAGAAAGTCGACAGACAGACGACATACAAAAACACAGCCAACATTTAGCCACTTCTCTACTATTCACCGCAATACAAGCTTACTTTGACAAATCCCGTCTTTTTCCTCGTCTTCTTTGCCTTACCCGAAAAATACAAGGGAACGGGAACCCGCAAAAAGCCGCACTCTTTATCTTTATCCCGACTCATTCAACCGCATAGCATTCAAAGCAAACAACGATTAATCTTATACCCTCTGACATGCCAGAGTGGAAACAACAAAAACATTCAATCCACTCAACGATTTTAATCGTTCCACGACAACACTAAATTCCCTCATCTTCTTTTTATCCATTTCCGCCGCCGTCGCGTCGACTTCTTCTGCAACCAACGTATATATAGCCTCACATATATTTCCCAAAAAATACCGACGACAAACCAAATTTACTTTGCTTACAGCTTAATACATTCAATCACGCTTCACCAGTCAAATATCCGTTTGACTTTTCCATTCCAACAAAGCCTCTTCAGCTTTCACCAATACAGTGAAAGCTAATACCACCAACTTGAACAACCTCAGCTGCCTCCCGGCCGGCTGCCTTTTGCTTTTACACACATTTTCAAACAGCTGCAAACCCCACCGCCACATGCCCCATCATTATCCCATCAACAACAAATGCAAATCTTCACACATATCCCCTGACCTCCCACAACACACAATTACGTCACACAACCTTTCACCTGTTCTTCGTCTATGCACAATCGGCTCCATTGTCTGTCATCCAAACCAACCAGCCTGCTTGCCACTAACACACAACCAAAACACTTTACGCACTTGCCACAACTTGAACAAAAACATAACCTTCAAATATATCCGGAACAACAGCAAGACACCCGGTGCCACCTAAATCTGCTCACCACATGACACTTGAAATATGCACGTGACCCGATCAAAACCCTCCACAACAAGTCTTATTAAACCAAAATAAAATATATTTCTTCCTTGAGCAAAAATAACTTGTATTTAAAATATATTGCACTTCCGGTTAATATAGACCATAGCGCAACAATTTATTTACACTGTCAACACCTGTCAAAAGCATTTCTTCTGTGCCCGTATCCCGTTTCAACCAAATCAAGCTCGACAAACACATTTTCCCTTCATAAACAACGCTGCAATTTTCTTGACAACAATAGTCATGTTGACAAGTCTACTCTATAATATAATTACATCCTTCCCTCGACACCAATCATCTACACCTGCGTCATGTCCTGTATTCGTATATAGCCAACTTGACCAATTAATTTGGTGACAAGCATGATTCCTTGTTCTTACACTTAAACTACAAACGCTTTACATCACCTGTCAAAACACCCTGTAATTGACGAATATTATTACATGAATTCACATTCAACTTTATATCCTTAGACCCTGATCATTTAATCCTGTCAACTAATTACCTCCGGTATAAACAAGACTCATAATCATAAACCAACTCTGTTTTACCTTTCATCTCTTGTTTATAATTTTATTTCCCTCTCTCACTCCACCACAACACTTGTCAGCAACTTTAACATTTTAAAATTCATCCGCCTAAAATTTCATTCATGCTCCATGGTCGGCCAGCGTGGGCAGAAACGCGACTGCTCGCACTAATCACCACCATTACCTCCAACCTTGTCCGTCATAGCTATGCGCACCTTTCGGAAATTAATCCAGCAAAAAATCCATCTCTGTCACAACTGCATTCCCTACAAGGAACAAATTCCGACGTTTACATGCGCCAAAAATCTCAAAACAACCTTGTTTCTCTCACCCACCACCGACAAGAACTTTATCAATTCACTAACTATAAGCCCAAGTCCATAAAATTCGCAACACCTTTCCACATCAAGACCACAAGGAGCGAACCCCTGCGATTCAACATAATAAATTACACCTTATCCAAACTCTTTAAGGCAAAATCAACTTGTTCTACTGCATTTCATTCACAAACTCACAAACTATTCACAATCAGCAACAAGCAGACACTGCTCCAGTCCAATCAAAAAGGAATTAATACCAAACACGTCTTCTCGTAAATTACACCGCCAGATCACAAACAAAGTAATCAAACCATACCGCGACGCAACTAATTACACGCTAGTTTTTGCAAGTCCATTTTTGGCCTAATAGCTCTTTTTCTCTTACTTACTCAATTTCCAGACTTTTAGGAACCTTTTTTGATTTCCAATTTTCTACAATACAATTTCTACTTTTGCGTCAAATTTTCAAAAAATTGCATGTCCACCTGTATCCCATTATCATTAACCGTAACTGCAATACAAACACTTGAAAATCAAAACCACACATCATTACGTCAACAACCCCCACGCAGCGGAAAAGATATTCACAACTTTTACATGCATTCAGTCAAGCAAAAGCACATTCGTCTATTGTATCATCATCAAAAACCATTAAATTATCATACGACACCTAATATTCCAAAACACACATTCCATACACGTCTTTTTCGTCTCTTTTCAATCTTTTTTCTCTCTCCTTTCTTTTCACGTCTTCTACATTTCACCTTCTCATCGCCATTCATTCCGAAAGAATTCCCGCAAATAATCAACTCGTTTTGTCCCCATCATCATCCCCTCTTTCATACTTGTTTAGCCGACTGGAACGAGCTCCTTCACACAAATCGTATATATATTTGCACTATACAATCTTGTATTTGTCGCGAAAAGTCTATAGAAAAAGCCTATAACGTCTTGTAGCCCTTTTTGCCAAAAAACCACCCACCTCCTCTTTTCTAACAACGTGTACATTTCCGCTTCCGCATCCTCAAAAGTATAATCTCATTAATCCAAACAAAACCTCCTTCAATTTATTCCCAATTTTTAACCCTTTGACACGACATCAAAACCATAAACCGATCTCCACAAAATTTTTACACGCCATTTCACGTCTCCATTGTCATCTCTCCTCCTCATCCATTTTTTCTTCATTTCAACCACAAAAATACCCACGATTGTGCATTCAAGCGCCATTTTTTACTTGCTCATCAATTCTATCATCACACAATTCATTCGTATGCATCTACACATTTTCTCAAAAGACAAAAGCAGACAATATTTTTTTTCTACAATTTTTTCAATAACGGAAACCTAATGGGAATGTCATAAGCACAAGGTGCTCTTGTCTTGTTATTTCTTCATCTGACTGAGAGCCTATATGTACCAAACTAATCTCATCTACTTACATAACCATGTTGGTTAATTGTATATTTGTTTCAATCTATCTGCAGAAACGTGACCCCAAGTCTCATGTCTCTCCATCCTTCTCACTGTCGTATAATCTTATTTAAACAAATCTAGAATCTACCGTGAAACATTACGCTATTATTCCCGTCGTCACGAGATTCATCTCATGTCTGCACAACACAAATATAGACTCAATTTCCTCAATCAACAATTAATATCCTTGTTGGTACACGTCTATGAGACGATGTCCATTTAATTTTGTCGGCACAAGAATATGTACTTTTTTAATCTTTTTTAAATACCACCAGTTCCATAACCTCTCAGAAGATGAGTTCCAGAACAATCTAAATGATATTTACTATTGAGATAATATTGCACAACACTTGCGTTGTAGCCGCCCATTCTGATTCTACGATTTATATTTCTAAAACACAATTACTCCATCAGCCCTCATTAATCATGTATGCTGAACACGAACACAAGCTTTTATACATCTATACTGCATATAACAGGTAAGAAGGCTAAAACCTCATCTGCTCTCATTTCCAGCATTGATTCCCTTGGTAATAATTTAAAATTCATCCCGCGTTAAAAAATTTCATCAGCCGCTATCATCACCAAAAACTTTTCATCTCCAACCTGTTCCCGCCAAACTTTTCTTCACATTATACTAATACAACTTTCGCCAATTTTCCTCCTCAAACTTTCCGCCGGATACATATCCTTCTCCTTCCTGGATCTCATCCCTCTCGTCTTCCCTACATACAATAATACCCAGACCCATTGGCTGTGATAGGGCAAACAATAATAATTAGTTTCCGCCGCGTCTCAATTCACAACTACTCCCATCCATTTTATATATCGAGATACCGAACAAGGCCCTACCGCAGTCAGAGGTCTTCTTCCCGAGTCAAAAACAGATTGCGATATATCTATACACATACCAACATCTTTCATGATATTTTTTCGCTTTCTTCTTTTCCCCGTCAACAAAAAGTTTCCACTTGACTTATCTATTTAGAAACACTTACCAACAATTCTCTCTCTCTCTCCCTGCTTCTTCTACAACTTTTTCACGCCCATGCAATCTTTACTTTTTCCAAAAATACTACTTTCTCCAATCACTAGTTTCTCTCCTATCTTCTTCTGCGGCCTTCTTCCCTTCTCGACTTCCCAATAACAAAAATAATGTTATCCCCGTGATTTTTTCACTTTTGACATTCACCAAACATTTAATTAAGCCCATCATCCGTCTTTCTCATCCTTCCTCTTGCTGTAGCCTTCCTGCCTTGTCTTGCCCGAGCCCCACGGAAAAACTCGGACCAAATTGAATCCGGCCCTTCTCCATCACATTTATATGTGTCCTCTTGCAATTTCGCAAAGCCATAAACCTCAAACGTCACCCATCATCACAGCCCAGGAAGACTTGCACCAAGCATTCGAATGATATGACTGGTCGTAAAACATTTACCGCTCTCTTCCACAAATAGATTCTCTCCCACAAGTTTCTCTCTAATTCGCAGCCGCCTTTCTTCTTCCTTCCGTCCCAACCGCCAAAACACCGAGCTTTAACAATGCCATTTATCATTAAATTCTCTCCCGGTATGACCCTGCAGTCATATTTCTTCTCACTATAACCAGCAACGGTACTCGCCTTACTCACTTTAACAGACACTAATTCCTAAAACTTGCACACCCCTTCATGCCGATTCGGTTCGTCAAAATCAATCACCATTTCCTCTATAAAATGCAACATCTTCTTGAGCACCAACCAATGTCACCCATCCGCATACCAAAGCCATAACTCGCCACATATCCTACAGCAATTTACCTACACACAAACTTCTGTCTCCGACACTTCATTCAGTTATATTCAGAAGCCATTTCTATATAATAAACTCTTGAAAATATCACATCGTAAAAAGATTCCTCCATTATTCCCACCCTTGCCAAAATGCAAAATCTTTTGCTTCTCTTCTAATGGATGCATGGCTTCCAACATACAACTCAACTCCTCTCTTCATAAAACCAAAGGAAACATATATCTGTCATCACCGAGTCTTTAACCGTCCCAGCTGTCGCAACCAACTATTTCGCAAAACTAATGACTAATTCGCAAATTTTCATGTACTTCAATAAACCATTTCAAAACAATTTTGACCTTACAAAACGGCGCTAGGCCAAGGAAAAATGTCCACAAAAATCAATCTAATTCCAAAACAAGGACCTATTTCTCTTGTAAAACACAGCAAATCCCATTTTTCCTACTCGCCTCTTAAACTTTATACCCAATTTAATCTTCATTCATTCGAAAATATACTCTTGTTCTTCTCCTTCATGTGTTTACACTAGACCAATTTCTCTCCTCCTTCTTTCACCAATTCCGAAAACGATTCCCTTGTCCTCACAAAAGTCCGAGAAAATAACGCTGCTGCTGCTGCCCAATTTCAGCCTCTTCTGCCTTTTTCTCCAAGTCACAAGCCAGGAGAATAACAGCTTCAAAAAAGTAGTCGTCGTCGACTTGGTCGCCGTCTCTGGTTGCAGTAATAAATGGGAATCGTTTCCACAGAACAACATCTCGTCTCTTCAATGGGTAATTTG
>JAQGBJ010004477.1:0-10174 GCA_034698345.1 Sphaeridia pumilis | reverse complement strand
TGATTCTGCTGTTGTTGTTGAATGGTCATCGGGGTCAGAGGCGTTTGAGGCGTTGCTCCAACCATTCCACCAAGGGCTGGCGATCGAACGCCAAAATTGGGCTTCAGCCCGGCTTGATTCATCATCATCTTGATTAAATTTTCTTCTGAAAACCACGAATCAACCACCAAAATCAGATCAACACAAACAAACACCATGCAGGAAAACCAATTAATTTCAACGAACCTTGCTTCACTCACAAATATTCTCAGATTCACATGATCAATTACGAGGAATCTGATGAGAACACGATCAATTCGATCAAAATCGGCTGCCTAATTATCATTTAGTCTCATGAAAACAACAACCACCACTCACACTGCACTCACTTTAACTCCAAAACAATCGAAAAAGCTGGTATCCAACCAATTTTGAATGACAAATGAGAACAGTTATTGATCATTAAATTAATTTAAAATCCAATGAAATCAAACACTTTTCCACTTTCAATCAAATTCTGAAATTTCTCAACCCGTCTAAAATCATGTTGATGTGAATGCATTTCTGCAGGCTTCGTGCCGCATCCAAGCTGATGCGGGGTTCGTCCATAAACCATGAGCTGGAGCTGAGCCGCTGTTCCATGCAGAACATGCTCACAGGCAAACGTAGTTTGTGGATGATAGCCTCTTGGCGAAGCCCGGTAAATTCAATTGCTTTTCTTGCCGCAAGAGAAAATTATGCGCTGGGGCAAGTAGAGACATATGTCACTTAAGCCGTTCATACATGCATTTTTCTGAATGGAATGGGATGAATGGAGCGCTTGAGTCCTTGCACCTGCCGGCGTCCTTGACTTTCTCCATGTAAACAAACGCCGTTCATCCATTTCTTGATACAGTTGAAAATAAATAAAATGGACTGGACAATGGAAACGGGTTGGACTTTTGAAGCCCAAAGCTTTTGAATTTTGTATTGGACTACAAAACCTGCATGCGAATCCAAAATTTTGCTCAAAACTTACATGTCAAGTCAATGGCTGGGTGAAACTTGACTTTGGGTTTAAACGCTGAAATTGTCTCAAATATGTTGGTGTGGAATATTGCAAGCGTTTGTCACATTGGCATTGCTACTTGAAGCAACATTCAAATCTGCAAACATTTTCGCGAATTTGCAATCTGAATGTTGCGTCAAGTAACAATGCAGATGCGACAAACGCTTGCGATATTCCAAACCAATATATATAAGACGAATTCCGCGTTCTGGTCCATTGTCTTGTTTCACGCAAGTATTGGCTTGACACATTGTAGTCTTGAGCAACAAATTTAGATTCCGACACAGGTTTTGCAGTCAAATGCAAAGTTCAAAATGCTCTGAGCATCAAAGCCATGCATTCAATGCTTCACTGTAGAGTCGAGAGGTCAGCAAGTTTCCAGGGGAAATATTTTCAATATAATTGAAATGACTGACTGCTCCCTGATATTTTTAAGCGAGCGAGCGCTGATCCAGCTTATGGCGATGAAGCTGTGTAACATGGCTGAGCTGGCAGAAACAGCCTTATGGAATCATCATAGAAAACCAACTGTCCTATTCCAAACTATGCTACCCATGTACACAGAAAACATACTGAGGACACATGAACATAATTCTAAATGGAACTGCTGCGTGTAGAGACGGGTTACTGACATTTTGATAACGCCTGGTGAAAATCAAAACGGGTTTCTTACACTACAGATCGAGTCTGATATATCCTCAAACGGGTTTCTAGCGTTTGCAATCGGGTTTGAGATGTTTAAAAACGGGTTTGTAACATTTCTGATTGGGTCTCGTGCATTCTCAAGCGGGTTTCTGTCGTTTACAATTGGATTTGAGAAGTTTAAAAACGGGTCTCTTACATTTTTGATCTGGTCTGATGCATTGTCAAGTGGGTTTTTCGCGTTTGTAATTGGATTTGAGAAGTTTAAAAACGGGTTTCTTACATTTTTGACCGGGTCTTATGCGTTCTTGTGCGGTTTCTGACGTTTGTAATTGGATTTGAGAAGTTTAAAAACGGGTTTCTTACATTTTTGACCGGGTCTGATGCGTTCTTAAGCGGGTTTCTGGCGTTTGTAATTGGATTTGAGAAGTTTAAAAATGGGTCTCTCACATTTTTGATCGAATCTGATGCATTATCAAGCGGGTTTTTCGCGTTTGTAATTGGATTTGCGGGGTTTCAAAACGGGTTTCTTACATTTTTGACTGGGTCATGCGTTCTCGTGGTGTTTGTAATTGGATTTGAGAAGTTTAAAAACGGGTTTCTTACATTTTCGATCCGGTCTGATGCATTGTCAAGCGAGTTTCTGGCGTTTGTAATTGGATTTGAGAAGTTTAGAAACGGGTTTCTTACATTTTTGATCGGGTCTGATGCGTTCTTAAGCGGGTTTCTGGCGTTTGTAATTGGATTTGAGAAGTTCAAAAACGGGTCTCTCACATTTTTGATCGGATCTGTTGCATTGTCAAGCGTGTTTCTTGCGTTTGTAATCGGGTTTGCGGGGTTTAAAAACGGGTTTCTTACATTTTTGACCGGATCTGAAGCGAACTCGAGCGGTTTCTGGCGTTTGTAATTGGATTTGTGAAGTTTAAAAACGTTTTTTTTACATTTTCGATCTGGTCTGATGCATTGTCAATCGGGTTTCTTGCGTTTGTAAACGGGTTTGTGGGGTTTGAAAACGGGTTTCTTACATTTTCGATCGGGTCTGATGCGTTCTCAAGCGGGTTTCTGGCGTTTGTAATGTGATTGTGGAATTTTAAAAACGGGTTTCTTGCATTTCATATCGGGTCTAATGCACTTCCAGAAAGCATTCCCGTATTTCTGTTCGGTCAGGACGGATGTTTTTCGTGACTAACGTTTGTTTAGGATTGTGTAACCAGCCTGATTCGTGCGGCCGCCGGCCTGCTTGATTTCATCTGCAGTCAATATCACGCTCCAGACACACGGATGAGTGTCGTCGGCGCCATTTTTCTTCATGACAATCAAGTTCCAGCGTCAGTTGTTGCTGGACATTTGGAGAGAGTGGTTTTGTGATTTGCTACGGATCGTTAAATTTTAATTTTTTTGTGTTACTAATAACTGTTTTGTCTTGTGTCGAAATGGGTTCTAAACCTGTCGAATTTTCTATCGGGGCAGTTGGGACTTCTTCTTCAATCAAACAACACTTTTTTCTTAAAGGCCACTCGGACCACATCGAGGAAATGATTGGAAAGCCCAATACGAAAGGTAAGTTCTAATTGTGCAATCAGTGTAACGTGTAGATGAAGCGGTTCGGTCGCTGGGCTGTGTGAATTGGCACGGGTAAAGTTACGGATAAGGAAGCATTTTTAATGTTTTTGTTTCTTCCATAGGCACGGTAAAAAGGGCACAGAAATATTATGCCAAAATTGAAGCGGGCACCTTTCAAGACAGTTCTGATGATGACGACGATGAAGATAAAGGGAAGAAGGGAAAGCGCGGGAAGCCGGCTTCCTCACCTGCAGTTCAGCCCAGACAGAAAGTGCTTCCGCCAACACCACCTGAATCACCTCAAAAGCCAAAGAAAGTCAAGACTCCACGACTACCTCCATCACCTCCTCGACAGCGAAAGAAAGTGGAAACGCCTACACCGCCACCCACACCACCTCGACGACCGAAGAAAGTCGACACGTCTTCTGACGGAGAAACTGAGCAGAAGCCGCAGCCACCACCATTGCCAAAGAAGAAGAAGACTTTTATCCCGCCAGAAAAGGTACGTGCCAAAATCACGAATAATTAATTGGGTTAAATGGCGGGAAAAGTTGTCGACTTGGACTGACCGAGTACGATGCCATCAAGGAAATGCAAAACGGTACCTGAAACTTGATCAGGATTGAACAGCCCTTGTAAATTCCCGCTCATCAACGTTCCCATAAGCTTATTATAGCCAGCTCCTACTACGATGATGATGCATAGTTATTATGTAATGTTACAGGATTAATTTGCAACAAGGCTTCTTCAAGTTACCTTGAACTAGACAGCTTTTTAAGATTCTCTTGTTGTCAAGTCAGAAAATGAGGCTTTTTTGATTTCATGTCCCAAAATCAATTGTACCGTTTTCTTCCTTGCATGAAGAGATACGTGTAGACTTTACTTCCGGCTTGAGTCAGGCCGCCAGTCTTCATCTCGACAAAGAAATATATATATGTTGGCGTCCCGCCAAAAACACAGATGGCGCTTTAATAGCTGTAATTTTAAGAGGCGGGTTTTTAATTGTCGCTTTCTTTTTGCTGCAGGTCAAAGCTGTCTCGGCAGACAAGGTCAGAAGGTCGGCTGTTGACACCGACATTTCGCTCGTGGAAGAGGCTGAAGTGTCGTTCGAAATCCGTCAACCCAACAAGACACGGCGGAACAGAAGGGAGACTGCGGAAGAAGCAAAGCAGCGAAGCTTGGAGGAGGGTTCGAGGGCCTTAACGGAAAGGAACTGCTGCGGCGACGTTGACAAGGGCGTAAAAGTTGTTTACGTCATCTGCCGGTATTTGGACAAGGATGGGAAATTGTGCGAGGAGAAGGTCACTTATGACGCTGAATCCAAGGCCTTCTCAAGAACGTTTACGCCTGAAGAGGTACGTTTCAGTCCTTTTTTGCCTCTATTATGATTGCAAGTGCAAGTCAATTAGGAGCAAGTTTGCTGTAGGGGTTCGGCAGGGAATTATTTGTCAAATTGTCATCAAGTAATGGGGAAAAGTAAATTGTCGAGTGAAAAGTGACAAGATTCCTGGCATTCGACTTTGGAATTGGAATTTCCAGGGCTTGCCCTTTTGGCTGTCAAACGACTCATGTCTGTTTTTAATTTTATTCAGTCACTTGTAAAAATGTGCACCCCAAAATGGCACACAGAGACAAACTTGAAGTCCTCATGGCCCTTTAGAATAGGGAGAAATTTTAAAAGATCTTTTTTCTGTCGTTGGCTTTTGTTAGCAGATGAGGCAGGTTAAAAAAGTTTTCTCTCAAAACTTTCACCATCTCATAGTCGTCTGGCAACGGCCGCACAACTTGAGCAATTTCCATAAAACGAAACGAAATGTCTTGAGAAAAATACTCTTATAGTTCCGACTTCCGGCCAAACCAATTTCAACAGCACTTGATCGAATCAATTTGAGCCACCATATTGCAAAATTGTTTAAAATTTTGGTTTTTCTCCACAGTTTCATACAATGTGTATGCTTCCCTGCGTCACCATAAATGGAAAGAAGTACTGGTTTTGTTTAGCATGCGGGCCTCAGAAGAAACCAGACTTCAACGACACTACCGAGTTCCCGCCGGGATTTAACCCAGGAGACATCCCCGACCTGTACTACATGTTCAACGACATTTTCCTGGCCAAGAAACACTTTTCAACGCATTTCCGACTTGGGTGTTGGTGCAAGCCCGCCAAACAGTTTGCAACTTACAGCAGCCTCTCTGACCACAACAAGAAATTTCACCAAGCGAAGCCGCTGCCGAGACAGCCCACCGGAGAGGCCGAAAGGTTGAACATGAGGTTTGGAGGGCCTGAGGACACCACGCTCATCTCATACGACGACCTGGAATTGTCCCAGTCATCGACGATAGTGGCGGAGGATGAGCAACCGGAAGCTGAACAGGAAGCTGAAGTTTCTCAAGGCCAACCGGAAACTGCTGATGATGAAGGCGAAGTGTCTGCAAACATCTTCTCCGACGACACTTCCCAGTCGGACATTTCCGGTGACCTGGTAAGTTTAGCCCACTTTCACTTGCAATTAGTTCCCTCCCACATGCCCCGCGCGCGCGCGCGCGCGCTCCGCCGCCGCCGCCTCCCTCCGAGACATACCCTTGTTGTCCTTCAAGCGAGTCAGGTCATACACTTTTCCTTCAACTACACCTGCGTGTTTATAAGATAGTCATTCCCTTGTCCTCTTGCCAAAACTGGGTCAGAGGTGAAGGCAGAAAGCGAGATGGAAAATGTGTGAATGTGTAATTAGTACCTGCCACCAGTTTTGATTCAGTCACCGTGAGTTTGGTGTGGAAATGAATTTGATTTTAACAAGAATTCTTGCTGCTGATGACTGCGACAGGTGTGCAGACACCTGTTAAGGTATGATGAAGGAGAAACTGGTTAAAAACGATGATAAGTTTTCATGAGGCCTCTGTGTATCTCATTTTGAGCGCCTTCCCTCACATCAAGTCCCGAATTCACCCCCAACTTTCCCTCCCCTCCCTATACACATGTGATTTGCAATGACTTTAAAAATTTCAACGTTTTTGTTTTGCAGAATACACTTGAAGGCAACAGTGACGACGAGGCTGAAGACGAAGCTCCTGTTCAGCAGCCGCCGCCACCACCCCCAAAGCCCAAAACAAGAATTCCCACCCGCCGACGTTAAACAGTTGCGAATTTTCAAGGTAAGAAGATGGCAGATTAATTAACATGCATGTTACGTTCTCGTCTGCGAATTGTTACCGACAGACTTACTTTCTCTACACGAGTTGACTTTTTCTTGCTCGTTGCTCATGCATAATACGTTCGCTATTCATGAATTATGCTCTTAACATGCGCATTATTAATGCTCTCTCCCGCCAAAAATCTAATCAAGTTTTGTTTTTGTTTTCCAGAATGAAGGCATGCAGATGAGCTCATGGTGGATGGAACCCGCAGCAACAACTTCACAAATCTAGTCATTTTCACCACCATGAGCTTCCTGGACGAGTTGAGCAAATTCCGGACTACGCTGAAGAATGCAATAATTTTTTAAGTTTTATCATACATATGCAATTTTAATTTTGTGTGTTGGATATTGTGGAGAATGAGAGGGAGATTTTTTTATTATGTTGTACTTCAGTGCCGTTTAAGGGGATTATGGAATATGCCGTTGTCATATGCATGATAATGTTCAATTATTATGCTAGTTTTAAGTGCCGTTTTTATATTTGACACGGTCGTACGATACCGCTTGTCGTTTTTGCTCATGTTTCAATATTTTTTAGTTTAAGTTTGATACCGAAACGAAACCATTCTGATGGATTGTGCCTGATTTTTTAATGTTAGAGTTTGTTGCCGTTTGTGCAAGGTGTCAAGCCTGTAAAATAATTATGTAACGTTTAAGTGCCGTTTTGTGCCGTATGGATAATGATGATGTGATGTGCAATTATGGGATGGTACTTGAGGAGACAGGATACTGATGAAGGAATGTACGCTTTCGCTAATGATGATACTAATTTTAAGTTTTTAATGACGATTAGGAATTAACGCATGCTGATGAAACATGAATCGCATTAAATAGCATGATTGCATAAAATGTGGTTGTTTTTGATCCATTCTTGAGCTATAAGGTCATTTGGAATTTTTTGACAAACTATATACCAGGCACACAAAATATATTGGCAAGCAGGAAAGAGCATTGCATATTTGAGGTAAAAGCAATATAGACGAAAAGAGGGTCAAAGGTCATGATCACATGGACCATGTTCTGACGTTAGGGTTAGGGTTGATGGGCTTGAAGCCAAATTACCACCAAGATCATAATTCCAACTTTAGCATTTTCCCGCCGAAGAAGCGTCAAAGCGAGCTGAGCGGAAGCAATAACGATTCGTACAACAAGTACCTGAGCAACCCGCCTTTGATCAAGACGAGGGAAAGCAGCACCAATCAGCCGTCCATCTCACACCTCAATTACAACAACAGTCCTGGCAGTGTCGGTAGCAACAGCAGTGGAGAAAGTGCCCTTTCGATTCCGCACTCGCCAAAGTCTCCATTTGTCATGACTCGGCCGTCAGCGTCCAAAACTGCTCAACAATTACATTTCCAGTTCCCACCGCCCCTCGAACACTTCCACAAGGACATGGCGACCAAAATGCGAGCCATAGCATTTGCCATTTCCTCTCACTCAGTCAGTCAGCCCCATCATCACCCGCATCTTTGTCCCCAAACCTCGCGACCACCGCGCCATCTACGCCGACGGCGCTTCAACCCGCGTCCAAGTCAGCAAGATTCGCCAGCTCAAAGGCCAACAACAAAAGTTCCGGGTCACCTGCCGAGAAGTTGCCGCTCATAGACGCATTTCAAACTGTAAAAGCAACATGACAAAATTCAACAACAATATCATACTCCATTTTCGATTTATGCCGAATCTGACTGACTCGAGTACTTGCTCAGCAAAGCATTTTGATAAAGGACTGAAGTTCCTATTGTTCCTTCTGATGAGCTTGAATTTGGCGCTGAATGGCCAAGTGGGGTTGCTCCATTTGAAGAATATGTGACATGACCCTGTCCAAGTAAAAATCCTGACCGAGTTTCTCAGATTCAATCTTTTGTTTTTGCTTCTCGTATTTCTCAACGCTCTCAAACGCTGATGCAGGACCTGAAACCAAGTATCGAAAAGCGGGAAAAGATTATATTGGCTCCAGACCCCAGTTTGAAGAAGGTAAAGAGAAAAACAAATCCTTGCAAAAATCATGGACGACACCACTAGTCGGCATGCTTTCTCCGTTTCTCTTTACTGTTCTTGTTGATTCCGTCTGCTTGCTTTTTACGATTATTCTCACCTCTTTTACGTGCATCATACGAGTTCACGTTCAACCAATGTGCGGTTTCGTCATTTACAAGTTCGACTATGAGACTATCAAACTTGGAAAACTCTTGGAATTTGAAAACTCTCTCTCTTTCAGATATCCTTGTTCATGACCTTTGTCATGACTCGGTCGTCAGCGTCCAAAACTGCTCAACAATTACACTTCCACCTGTCACCCACAGCATAGCTTCCCTCCAGTCATCCCCTTCAACACCCGCTTTTGTCCCCAAATCCCGCGACCACAGCGCCACCTACGCCAACAGCATTTCATCCCACGCCAAGGTCAGCAATATTCGCCAGCTCAATGGCCAACAACAAAACTGCCCGTCACCTGTCTCACCTTGCCGAAAAGTTGACGCTCATGGACGCATTTCATAATGTCAAAGCAATTATGACAAAATTCAACAACAATGTCAGAATTGTCCTAGATTTCCGTATACTTTTTGACACCTCTGAAGTAGATGGTGGATTCACGGCACGTGTGTCTGTAGGTTTCATGAGGACGGGTAAAAAAATTAAATGACGTAGAAAGTTTGGCTGGTTTAATATATGGAAAATGTAGTTTTCACAACAAAAGTTTGGGACAATAGGAGTTTGGAATAGACAAGGTTGAAAGGACTTGCTGCAGATCAAAAGACGGCTCTCTCAATCCCCTTTTATTCTCTTATTTGCGAAACAAAAGCTCTTGTTATTTTTCGTTATTTTAAAGACAAACAAAATCAGAATTTCGCTAAATTGCTACTACTTCAGTTTAGTATCAAAAGCTAAAAAATAACAAAGCTAGATTCTATTCATTGAATCGTTCAGGTCACTCAGTTTACCGCTCGACGCTCTTCGTTGGTCCAGAATCGCACGCCAAACTCGAGGCTCAATGCCGCCTCTGGAACAGAAAAAACGTAGAGCATTTTTGGTTTGTAAGCTTTAAAGATGCACAATCCAGAAATATACAAACATACTTGAGGTTCAAACGCCGTAGGTCGTCCTTGGTCATACAGCAAATGATGTCGTCTAGCGTGTATTCTTCTTGGAGAAACTGCAAAATAATTTTGATCAGCTCAGAGCTTCATAAAATTAGCAGGAGAGTTTTCACAAGTTTAGCCAGCTTACTTTCTCAATCGACAGTCTGTCCAAATGCAGCTCTGACAAAAACTCAATCAATTTTGGATCCCGAATGTTCAGCGACAGAGAACTAATGTGATGTCCTTGGTAGACGCTGCTGCTGCTGCAAGCGCCAGAAGAAGCGCTGTCCGGACTCCGGAACGATCTCAGGTATCTCAGCGATCCCGACTCCGCCAGCTTGCGATGGCGCAAAGCCTTCGTCTTCGGAAAAGAGAGTGTGGTGAGAGCTGAAGCCAGTTTCTGAAGACCTCAGGCTGCTGGGGTTCGGAATGTTGGCAAGCTGACCCATGACACGCATCTGCTGAGTTGATTGGTGGAGGTGTTGCAGGTACAGCTTTTGCTCTTCGACAATGGTTCGTAGGAGCATTTGATATTACTTGAGGTAGTCAATAAGAGTCCATATACATTCTAGAGTGACACTCTCTGTTTGACACTCTGTTTTTCTGGAGTGACACTCTGTTTTTCTGGAGTGACACTCTGTTTTTCTGGAGTGACACTCTGTTTT